>CAUYUJ010001481.1:519463-529463 GCA_963575745.1 Prorocentrum cordatum | reverse complement strand
TCCTGGAAGTGTCTTGGGGCAACTTTGGGGCCTCTTGAGTGCTCTGGGCGCGCCTGGGGGGAGTTCCTGAAACCGTCTTGAAGCGGGTGGTGGTGCCTCTGGGGCTGGGTTGGAGGTTGGAGCGTCAGCAAGCCGAAAAGGCGGAAGACCTCAAAAACATAGAAACCCGCTGGGATTGATTTTCTGGTGCCCCAGAGGCGCCCCGAGAGCCTCGAGTCGCCTCTTGGGCACGGCTGGGGCCTCTGAGCCCCCCATGCGCCGCCGAGCCCCTGGCCCCGGGCCCCCCCGGCATCGTGGACGGGAGTGTGGCAGACGACGGCAGCAGCGGCGGCGACGGCGCAACTACGAGGACGACGACGACGACATCTGCGACGACTGTCACGACTACCACGACGAGAGGACAGAGGAGACCCCCAGGAAATTCCGAGGGAAGCAATGAGCCCCACGGCCACGACGGCGTCCCTCCGCCCATCTCAATGCACCCACCACACGGATTGTGCGCCAGAAGGACGCGGTTTCACATGCTCCGTTGTGGGAGGATTCGCATTAACATCACCTCCCCCTAGGGCGACTGGGTTTCTCACGCGGATCGTGTCCCACTGGGAGCTCCACCGACAGTCCCAAAGCCAACGTTCGTATGCCGCCCTCCCGCCCATGGTTGTACACCCCTGACCTCGAGCGTGAGTTCGGGGTGTCTTGGTTGCTTCCCGCCGCCCTGCAGCATGTTTCTATGGGGCCTCTGGAAACCTTGAGATGGATCTTGCAGGACGTAGACGCGAGACCTCCCATAAGCTCATGGGGGCCCACTGGGACGCCCCCTGGGAGCCTTTTGGAAGCATCGTGGGAGCCTCTGGGACCTCTTCGGGCCTTCCTTGGGAATCCTTTGGGGACATTTTTGGCCCGTCTGTGGGCCCTGTTCGGCCGTCCCGGGTCCCTCTTCACCCGTCATGGTGGGCTGAGGCAGTCTTGGGGCCCTCTTGGGGCCCTCTCCGACCGTGTTGGGATCTTCCGGTGGCCCTCCCAGGGCTCCCAGGGGACTCTCTTGGGCCGTCTTGGAGCTCTCTTGTGCTGCTTGAAGCTCTCTTGAGGCCGTCTCGGGGCCCTCTTAGGGGCCTCGAGGAAGGGAAATCAATGATGTTGGCCTCTTCGGGTCTTCCTGGAGACCCTCGTGGGGGCGTCCTGGGCCGTCTTGGGCCATCTTAGAGCCATCTTGGGCCGTCTTCGTGGGCTCCGGGCCCGTCTGACGCCATTTTGGAGCCCCCTTGGGGTGCTCCAGGGCCGTCTTTGAGGCCATCTTGGGCGTGTTGGAGGCCTCTTGGGCTGCTTGGGGCCCTTTGGGGCCGTCTTGGGGGCCTATCTTTGGGAACTCTTGGGCCGTCTCAGGCCGTCGGAAGGCCGAAAAGAAGCAAATGCCCAAATCCTCCAAAAACTTAAAAAGATTCAATGATGTTTGGCCTATCGAGTCTGGTGCGGCTGCAACTGCATCCCGCATGAGGGCTGTCGTTGCCCAGGTTGGGGATTGTGTCTGCATAGCCCGCTCTGGACAGACAATACCCGACTGAAACAGTAAGGCATCTCGCTCCACGATGCTCGTGTTGCGCAGTTCGCCCTCAGTCGCAACAGTGTCCAGAGAAGCACGGGGCACGCAGAAAGAATCGACGGTCTGACGCTTAGGTCGGACGGCGGAGAGAGCGACTCCACACGCGAGGCTTATCAGGAGTCTCGCGAGCCATCATAAGGGGAACGGAGGGACGCAGGAAAGGGAGGACGGGAGGCGGGATGGAGCAGCAAGGAGGAAGAATAGAGGAGAGAGGATTAAATGGAAAAGACGAGAGGCGAGGGAGTAAAGAGGGACGGAGAAGCTAGGATACCTCCTGTGGCTTTCATGGGCTCATAGGGCCATCGCTGACTACAGACAATACAAAACAAGCGTCCGTATGACTCTGGAGCGACCCCTCTCAGGAACCTCTTATGACTCTCCAGCGACCCTCTGGGCGGCATCTCGGATACCCCCCTGGGGCTCTCATTGGCGCCTGGAGCCATCTCTGACTACAAGCAAAATTATCTCAGTGCGACCCTACCTAGGAGTTGGAGCCCCTAGAAAAGCAGCATCAGTAGCAACAGTAAAGCTAAGCTAAAGCTAAGCTAAAGCTAAGCTAAAGCTAAGCTAAAACTAAGCTAAAGCTAAGCTTAAGCTAAGCAAGGCTAAGCTAAAGCTAAGCTGAAGCTAAGCTAAAGCTAAGCTGAAGCTAAGCTGAAGCTAAGCTGAAGCTAAGCTGAAGCTAAGCTAAAGATGAGCTCAAGCTAAGCTAAAGCTCAGCTAAAGCTGAGCTGAAACTAAGCTGAAGCTAAGCTGAAGCTAAGCTAAAGCTGAACTAAAGCTAAGCTGAAGCTTAGCTGAAGCTCAGCTAAATCTAAGTTACAGTTAAGCTAAAGCTAAGCTAAAGCTCCGGGTGCCCCAAATCTTGGCGCCGTTTGGGGCCTTCTGGAGGTCTCGCGGGTCATCTAGGGGTTGAAGGCTCGAAATGACAGCTCGCGTTCCCCATCTGGGTCATCTCTTGGATCCCCTTTCGGGCTCTCTTGGGCCATCTTGGGGGCCTCCTGGGTCGTCATGGGACCCTCTTGGGCCGTCTTGGTGCCGCCTTGGGCAGTCTCTGGGCGATCTTGGGGGCCTCTTGGACCGTCGCGGACGCTGTTCAGACCAAACAAACGAATATGTTCAACATGCAAGTTTGCCCGAATAATTGGGGACGTCGTAACGTTCTTAGGAACCTCTTTAGGGTCTTCTTGGGACCCTCTTGGGGCGTCTTTTGGGCCTCTTAGGCGGTCTGGAATACTTCCATTTGGGGCCCTCATGGGGCCCTCTTGGGCCGTCTTGGGCGCGTCTTGGGCCGTGTTGGGGCCCTCCTGAGCAGTCCTGCGGACCTCTCGGGGGCCTCTTGGGCTGTCTTGGGGCGATCTTGGGGGCCTCTTTGGCCGTCTTGGACCCTCCTAAAACCCCAGAGGCGAATATGCTGAACAGGTGCATTGTCCTATAGAAGTGGGGCAAGTTTGGGCCTTCTGTGGCCCTCTCGAGAAACATCTTGGACCTTCTTGGTGCGTATTGAATCTCGGGCGTGCGGCCCGCGCCCCCGAGGCCGCCGGGCGCGCCGTCGGAGCCCCGCTGGCGCCGCCGCCGCCGCCCGGCTGGCCCGGGGCGCCTCCGCGAGCGCCGCGGGGACCATTTATGCCGCTGAAGATCTTGTTGCAAATTGTCGCGGCCCCGCCGCCGAAGCCGCTGGGGGCTCTGCTCGGGCCGCTGGCCAGCGCTGCCGCGGTCGCTGGGCCAGTCCAAGGCGCCCGCCGCTCGGCCGGGCGGCTGCTCCACCTGCGCCTGCCGCCGCGGCTCGGGGCCAGCGAGGGCCTCGCCGTCGTCCCTGAAGGATGCGATGGTGCTCGCCGCCGCCTCGTCGAAGCTGGCCGGGTGGCGATGGCCCTTCACCGGAAGAGGCGCAGGGGCCCTGTAAGGGCGGCTCGCGACAGCTGTGGTCGCGGCGCTGGCCACGTCGGCGCGCCCGCGCCCGCGGCGCGGAGGCTCGCGGCCTGCGCCGCGCCGCCGGGGGGGGGGGGCCCGCCAGCGCTCCCGCGGGCATGGGGGCGCCTTGCGGAAGAGGGCGAGCTGCCCGTCGCCGCGGTGCGAGGGTCCTTGCGCGCCGCAGCTCGCGGGGTGCGTCTTCGCCGTCGGTCTGCTGGGCCGTCCTCGGATCTCTGAGTCCTCGGGGCCCGTGCCGACGTCGCTTTCGTCGCCGACGTCGCCGACCTCCGCGTCGGCGGACTGCCCCGTGGCCGCCGCTGCCGACTTCGACGGGGGCGACGCGACGTCGCCGCGAGCTGCTCGGTCACCTTTGAAAGGCGGCAACCTGTCCCCCGGGCGCGGCGCCGCGCCCGACTGCGGGGGCTGCTCGCGCCGACGGGGGCGGGGCGACCCACCCGCGGCCGCGGCGGCGCCAGGCGCGGCGCACGAGGCAGGGGCCGCTCCGACTGGCCGTGAAATCTCGCGAGGAGCCCACAACGAAACTCCCGCGGGGCGGCCTTGGCGTCGCGACTGCCCGCGACGTGAAATAAGCAACTCTCCGAGCGCGCCCCGAAGTCGACGCGCGGGTCGTTCTTGACCGCTGCGCGCGGCGATGGCCTCCGAGCGCATCGGCGTCTCCGAGGTTGAAGTCGCCGATGGGGCATCCGCGGCAGCCGCGGCGCCGCGAGGAGGGCGCGCGGCCGCGCGAGGCGGCCCAGGTCGGCCTCTCGCCACGCGAGGCCAGAGTGGTCGCGCACCGCCAGCGCCACGCTTCGCCCCCTGTGACGCGACGCTAAGGCGTGGGAGCCGTCGAGGTCGGCCGGCCCCGGGGCTCGTGGCGCCACGGGTGGCGGCGGCGTCGCGGCGACGGTGCGCGCGGTGCTGAAGGCGACGCGTCGCCCGCCCGTCGCCCGCCCTCCGCGTTGCTCGTGCCGGGCTGGAGCTAAGCACGAGCCACCGCGGCGATGATTCTCCACCCTGCGCGCTCGGCATCGCTGCGACACCGAGTGATGTGCCCGGCCCGCCTGACGTGGGCCCCCGCGAAGCCGCATATGTCAAAGCTGTGGCCGTGCTCCAGGGCGCAGCGCAGTCCCGCGACTGGGGCCCCTTGCAGGAGTTGTCGGCGAGGGGCGTCCTTCCCGCCCCAGGAACAAGCTCGTTGCCCGTGCATCGAACTTCGGCATCCACTGGGGTCGGGCTCTTCGAAGAGGAAGATGAAGATGGAGACTGCTCAGTGCCAAAGTGCGCCCCGACAACTCCATGAACCCGACGAGGTAGCTCCAGGGGGGCAGCGCTGCCCAGCGCTGCAGGCGCCATCGGCGACGGTGCGGGGCCAGCCGCGGCCCCTAGCCTTGGCCTTGGCCCTGGCGGCGGGCTTCCAGCGGCGAGCCGGGCAGCCTACGGCTTCGCCTGGTTCACCGTCTCGGCCTCGACCTTCATGGCCGCTGCGGCGTCAACCTCGAACGAACCCTCGGCGGGGCCAACAGCAGGGGCAGCACCGGCAGCTGCAACAATGGGTGCCCGCCGCCGCCATTAACCTGGATCCTGGCCGCGTGTGCCTCGCCGCCAGCACCGCGGCGCTTCTTGAGCGTCCGCTCCGCCTGCTGACTGGCCAGCGCGCGAGCCCTGTCGAGCTCCTGCTGCACCTCCTGCGACACTGCCTGCAGGCGCTTCCGGGAGCCGCTCCTGTGTTGGCGGCGGGCCCTCCGCCTCGGGGGGCTTGCCCACCGCCGCAGTGGCCGCCGCCGTGCGCGGTTTGTGCTCCGTCGTTTCGGCGAGGGACACGGGCAGCGCAGCAGGGCGCTCCTGGACACTAGCCAGTTGCCCCTCGATACGGACGGCGGCCTCGACGGCGATGCCGTGGCGGCGGTTGGCGTCCTTCCACTCGCCCGCCGCCTTGCAGAACGCGTCCTCGGCCGAGGACGGGAGGGACGGCGCCGCCTGCTCCACGTGGGACGTGAGCACGTTCAGGGCTTCCTGCACCGTCAGCAGCAGCGTGTCTGCGACTGCGAGGCGCGAGAGCCCCAACTTCGCCTCCTGGCCAGGCCGGGCGAGGGTGCTGGAGTTGCCGCTGCCGCGCGGAAAAGCGGCGTCCCCTCGGCGAAGGGACGAGTCGCTGCCGCGCGGAGGAGCGGCGTCCTTTCGGCGACGGGACGAGCCGCGGGGCACGAAGCCCTTCACTGTGGCCCCGAACTTGCACTGCCACCCACGCTGCGCCCACGTCGCGTCCGGGTCGCAGGCCTGGCACGAGCGGCGCCTCGTCGAGGCGGGCCCCTGCCGGCCCGCCTCGCCTGCGAAACGGGCCCCCTCGCCGCCCTTGCTGGAGTGGGAGCGGCGGGCACCACGTGGGGCAGACCGCCCCATCTTGTCTGGCCGAAGATCGAGTCCTTCCATTCGTGCCGAATTCGCTGGCGTCCGCCGCCTGGTGCGCTGGCTTCGTAAAAACGCCTCGGGGAAGTCCGGCGCGGCCTAACAACCCGCGAAGGGCGATTGAGCCAAAAAGGCACTTGAGCAGGAGGAGAAGGAGGAGCAGGAGCAGGAGCAGGAGGAGGAGGAGGAGGAGGAGGAAAGAGGAAAGGAGGAGGAAGGAAGAGGAGGAAGGAGGAAGAGGAGGAGGAGGAGGAGGAGGAGGCAGAGGAGGCGGAGGAGGAGGGAGGAGCAGGAGGAGGAGGAGGAGGAGGAGGAGGAAGAGGTAGGAGGAGGAGGAAGGAGGCAGCGAGGGAGGAGGAAGAGGAGGAGGAGGAGGAGGAGGAGGAGGAGGAGGAGGAGGAGAGGACAAGGACGGAGAAGGAAGGAAGGAGGGAGGAGGAGGCGGCGACAAAGGGTAGCTACATCGGGCACAGGATGATGAACCCCTCACCTGGGCACCCGCTGGCGCCGGCCCCCCCCTGAGGGGGGACCCCTCGCGGCCGCAGCGAGCATGCGCCTCCTCACGCGGAAAGCTGCGCCTCGGCCGACGGCGCCGACGGGGCTGCTGCCGCCAACGTCGGCGGCTCCGGCGGCTCTGGGGCCATCGGCGCGGGCGGCGACGGCCTCGGCCCAAGGCAGGAAACTCGATCGCCCCGCCCTCCTCCTCCTCCTCCCCTCCTGCTCCTCCTGGCCCTCGTGCTGCGGCTGCTGCTGCCCCTCCTTCTCCTCCATCTCCTCCTTCATGCCCTCCTTCATGTTCTGTTCCCCCCCGTCTTCCAAATTTCTCCTCCATCGTCTCCTTCTCCTCCTCCTCTTCCTCCTCCTCCTCCTCCCCCTCCTAAGGCCAAGGCTGCGGCCGGTATCAATCGGTGCTAATGCGACACTCTCGTCTCCTCCTCCTCCTCCTCCTCCTCCTCCTCCTCCTCCTCCTGGGACAAGGGTGGCAAGAGCTTGGCCCTTCGCCTCGGGTCCTCATCCCCGTCCAGGGCGATGGGAAGCACGAGGAAGGCGAGGGGAGGGGGAATGGGATGGGGAGGAGGTAGGGGCGGAGGCGGGAGGATGCAACGGAGGAGGAGAAGGCAGAGAAAGAGGAACAGGGGGAGGAAGAGGAGGATCAGTGTCAAGTCGAGGCGCGTCAATGATGTTGCAAAAACCTCTCCTCGAATTTCCCCCTTTCGTGAACCCCTACAACAATATTTTCCTTTGCAAGAATTTCAGCGTTGAAATTCAATCGTCTGAAAATCTTCCATCGCACCATAGCGATATTACTGGGAAATTCAACGCTGCGAGTCAAAATGACAGTTGCGTCTGGATAGTCCTATACCGTGCCGAAACACAATTCCTGGGACTGGAGCGCCGCGAATCAACTCGAGTGTTGTGTCCCGACCATCCTAAATCGTGCCAGACACAACTCCTGGCTCCAACCCCACAACATCTTGACACTGTTGTAAGCGTCTACCGCGAGTGTGCGTGGGGGCGAGAATCACATTTTGAAAAGGAACCGCCCTCCACCCTTGCAGATGTTGCAGGGTTCGACCTAAACAGTGCTTTTCGTTTTCGTTGTGTCTGTTTTCTTCTCTCGTTTTGTTCTCAATCCGCCTTTGGCTGCAAAACGAGATCGAAACGAAAACGGCCCACGAAATCGCCCAAAAAACTGTTTAGGTCGACCCCTGAGATGTTGCACACTTCTGAAACGGGTGTGCGCGGCGCTGAGGCGAGAACCACATTTTGATACCGACCGGAGCCTCGTCCTTGAAGCTGCTGCAGAATTGAAGTTTCAGGATCGCAAGCATCTAAGAAATCTCAGGCGAAATGCCCGGCCCAGCCTACCGACCCGTGTGGGTGGGTGACAGGGAGGAGTTGTTTACAAGGGAAGGGATATAGGGCAAGGAATGGGGGAGGAGTCGCAAGACACAAGACACCAGACACAGGCGCTGTGCGTTGTGGCTGCGACCCAAGGAGGGGGAGGAGGAGGCAAGCAGGAGGCAGGAAGGTGGCGGCAGGGGAGGGAAGGTGGATCGAGGAAGAAGCAGCTGCACAAACACAAACTCTCGGAGCTCCGCGCAGATTTGCAGGATCGGCGCTGAACCGCCCCGGCGGCGCGTCCGGCGGCGCTCCGCGCGCCGGGGAGGGGGCTTCCGCGCGGAGCTCCGAAGACTGATGCTTGTGTGAGGCCGGGCATGTCCGCTTACAGGCGGACTGTCGACGAAAAACAAAAGATAGTCCAGATTTCGTAAGAAAGGGAGGGGGGTCTCCTTTCGGGGGGGGTCTCTTCCAGGCTATCTTGGAGGGCCTGGGGGGTCTGGGGACGATGTTTTGGAGGGTTCTCCCATGGGGGAGGTCTGAAATGGCTTGTCTTGGAGGGTCCAGACCCCTCCCTTTTATTACGAAATCTGGAGTAGTCAAACACATGCCCAATCATAGGAAGACATAGCCGAGACATCGACCCCAGACTACAGTGCGGGCGCGGTCGCAGGAAACCCTCGCAAGAAGCCCAACCCTGGAAACCCGCGCGCGAGGTGCGCCTGAGGGAAAAACCCGAGCATCCTGAACGAATCAGCTTCTTTGACGGCCGCGGGAAGTCACCGCGCAGCGCGCGGAACGAAGAAACCCAGGGTGCCCCAACGAAACTCAGATGCTTTCTTGATGCGCGCCCCCGCTGTACTTTTAGGGCTATTTTTGAATCTTCCTCCTGGTGAGGGACGTGCCCGACTTGATTCAGGGGGACGTAAGACCTGGGTACAGGGGACTCGGAAATACCCGACGAGGTCGTCAAAAAAATGACGAGGCCGAGCCTGCATTTTGACGAGGCCTCCCGCTGCAGACATCCAACGAAACTCCTCCTCGTCAAAATCCGAGGCGCGGTCGTCAAAAAACGATGGCGAACCCGAGTCCTGGCAAACCCGGGTCTTACGCTCCCCCGATTGATGCCTGTGCGTTTTTCCTCCCCGAGGTGGCGGAAGCGGGGCGGCCGGCCGGAGGGCGGACACAAAGGCCCCGGATGCGAGGAGTCGGCGGCTCAAAGACGGGGTCCTGAGGCATGGGCCCCCCGAGGACGAGGCGCCTCGAGCAGTCTCAGTCCACCCCTGGATACAGTACAGTTTTTCGGCCACATGACCTAAGGAACGATGAGTACGGAACGAAGCGCCTTGTTTCCCAAGTAGTCCTGGGAAGTCCGAAGGAACACCAGGGGGGCTCGCCGCCAAAAAGGTAGCGGAACGCATGCACACCAAAGGAACGACCGAACCCCTTTTGAAAAGTAAGTGCTCTTTATTGAAGCCGGACCCTTTAGGGGCCCGACCACAAGAAACCCTCCACAAGAAACCCCGCCCTGAGACCCGAGGACGTCCATTGAATTTGTCTTTTGGGACCGTCACGCTGTCCATCGCAAACCTATGGAAACTCGAGAAACCCAGGGCACCCTGGAGGCAAGCAGGGCGTTTCTTGGCATGGGTCTCCACTGTGCCTTCCCATCCTTACGCCCCCATCCCTCAGAACACCATCTTTGAATTGCCGAAGGTGAAGACGAAACTAGGACCTTCCAGAACGCCTTCCAGAACGCTCTGGGAGAGTTCCGCAACGCTCTGGAACGGATCTGTCCTCGTCCTAACCCCCGCCCGATCAGGACCCCCCAATTCTTTGAACCGCCGAATGTGGAGGAAGCCCAGACCCCCGACGTCATGTTTTTTTGCATGACGTCGACGCCCAAGGGTGTCGACCCATTCGCCAGGACCAATTTTTCATCCTGCGTCGTTTCTTTACGGTCCCGCGGCCTAGTAGGGGTTCACAGAGGCCGAAGAAAACGACAAACCTCCGGTCGAATTTTTTTTCATTGCTCGAGGGGGTCTGGGTCTTTGAACCGCCGAAGGTGGAGGAAGCGAGGCGGCCAGGCGGAGGGCGGGCCAAGGGAGCCTCCTCGTCCTCCTCCTCCTTCTCCTCCTCCTGCTGCTGCTCCTCCTCCTCCTCCTCCTCCTCCTTTTCCTTCTCCTCTTCCTCCTCCTCCTCCTCCTCCTCCTCCTCCTCCTCCTCCTCCTCCCC
>CAUYUJ010001481.1:509815-519363 GCA_963575745.1 Prorocentrum cordatum | reverse complement strand
TTCAGCCAACCTCGATGGTTTCTCTGCTGTAATCTGCCATCAGAAAGGGTTTTCGTTCATTCTAGTTTCTTTTTACGCCTACTCTGGCGAGGGGTACAGGGGGCGAAACCTTCCTCGGTTTGCTCGGCTCGGGGCGATGCTGCAGCAGTGTCGCCTACCTTGGGTCGTTATCGGGGACTGGAATATGCCGCCCGAGACCCGACAGAGAGTAGGCTTCGTTGACAAGGTAGAAGGAGTCATCTACAAGTGCCCGCTGCAATACACTTGCTCTCTAGGTTCAGGCACCCACATAGACTACGTACTGGCTAGCAGAGCCAGCGTACCGTTTATTTCCCGACTCGAGGCCCGTTTCGACGTTCCGTGGCGCCCGCATTGTGGGCTTGGCCTGGTTATCCGCAGCTCTTGCCAGCAGCTGTTTTGCCGAGAGCTCCGCATGGCGCCCAAATTGCCACAGGCCCCGAGGCCGAAGCATCTGCCGCAAGTAGGGTCCAAGTCTAGTAGGAAACGGGCTGCCGACGCTACGAAGCGCATAGCAGCCCGTGTTGCGGCGGACGGTTGCTATCAGGAGTTGTACGGTGATTTAAATGAGGGCGACCCTCAACAAAGTCACCCGACTCGGCATGTTTTCGGGGACTCGGACGACGAAGGCGGTTTCCCTGGGGCCCCTCTCTCCCTTGCCTCTTTGGTGGGGTCCTCCTCCTCTGGCGGGGCGCGGGGGTCCACGATGCCCGAGTCCCAAGATTTTGATTTCAATAATGAGCTCGGTCAAGAAGCCCACGAGCCACCCTTCGAAGTTGAGGCCCCCCCAGGCCCGCCTGCGACTAGCGACGCAGACTGTAGCTCCCCAGGTAGTCAGCCTCCCTCTCCCTCCCCCCTCTTCTCCCGACGTTCCACATCCCCGACGAGTCCTGGGAAGCCGCCAAGCGGGACGCGTGTTACGTTCCAGTGGGGTCTACACAAGAAGTCTGGCCAGTCATTCGGGATTCTGGAGCTTTCCACGTGGGTCGTGAACATATCATGAGCGTGAGCGCACTCTATTCGCAGTGGGTGCGCACCGTCGAGCATACCATATGTGCACATCATGGAGAGCAGGAGCCCAGTCTTTCTCGCTCACAAGGCCCAGTTTTTCGCGAGCGAGCGCTACACATGTTGGACAAGGTTCGGTCAGAACCGTTACACGGGCAGGTAGCTTGCTGGTGGGGGAGAGTGCATACGGTACTTCAGAATCTTTGTCATCACTTGACTAAAGGGAATGGGGAAGTACAGCGCTCCCGTCTTGCTGCCGCGTGTCGTGCCTTAGCTTGTGATATTCCAGAATCAGTCCATCTACCGCTCGCCTCGCTGGACCCTGCTGACGGAGCTTGGTCTCTCTGGCAGTCGCGGCTGATGCACGTGGAGGATGTCAGCCTCCCGATTTTGCAGACGCTCTGTTCAGTTGCCAAGCGAGTCGCTGGACGTGCCAGGCGGAGGGACCTTCAACGCTCACTCAACGATTTCCGTGAATGGATTTCCTCACGAGGCCTGCGGGGTCCTGCATAAAAACTTGAAGGCCGTCCCCCCCCCCCCCCCCTTCCTCTGAGATCGAGGTCGGGGGGGGGGAATGATTTTTTCACCCTCGGGACGTTTTAGATCAGAAGGCCAAGAAGTGGCATCAGCTTTGGAGCCCAGGCGACGTCTCACTTGACACTTTAGGCCAGTTATTTGATCGCATTCGCGCAGCTGCCGAAGACGATCAGCTGCCTGCTCTCACTTGCGACCGAGCGGAAGCCGCGCTCAAATGTATGAAAGCACGTGCTGGTCAGGGGGTGGATCAGCTTTCACCGACAGACATGCAGCGGCTTCCACACGGAGGGCTGCTTCAGCTCGTGCATCTGCTGCAAGCCTGCGAGGCTCGGATTACGTGGCCATGGCAAGTCCTATTGGTCATAGGAAGGTTACTGGGGAAGAAGTCTGGAGGTGACAGGGTGATCGGGCTGATGGCCATGCTCACTAGAGCATGGTCATCAGCTCGTGAAGAAGATGTTCGCCTCTGGACCTCCTCCTCAGAGCCTGCGTGGGATGCCGCGATCCGAGGTAACTCTGCACTTCGTGAGGCTTTCGTTCGAGCCTTACAAGATGAAGCTTGTATGCGTTTGGGGATTGAGTTCGGCACGAGTTTAATTGATGTCGAGGCCTTTTACGACTCGATGTCTTGGGAAGCTCTTGTTGATACCTCTCTTCGGCTACAGTTTCCAGCTACTGTTCTCGGGTTAGAACTTCAGAACTGCGTCGCCCCGCGTACTCTCGCTCAAGACGGGTGTTTTTTTCGACCGCCTTCCAGCCTTCGCGGAGCATCGTCCAGGGCATTCGGAGCGGTGTTCGTTTTGGGAGATGCATGGTTTACTTTATCTTGGCTAAAATCACCACTGCACACGTAGGGGCCTCTATGAGGATATGGGTTGACGACCTTTACCAACGGGTGATGGGGCCCAGGAAAGTTGTCCGTGCTCGGCTCTTCGGGTGCCTCCGCGACACTTGTGACGAGCTCGGCAAGGCGGGGCTGAAGG
Source organism: Prorocentrum cordatum (assembly GCA_963575745.1). NCBI lineage: Eukaryota > Dinophyceae > Prorocentrales > Prorocentraceae > Prorocentrum > Prorocentrum cordatum. The sequence goes on along the minus strand of CAUYUJ010001481.1, from coordinate 516,817 downwards.
CAGCCTCCAAGAGTGTTTTAGTCTGCTCGCAGTCTAGTGATGGGAAGCTGATTGCAGCCAAGCTCAAGAAGTTGGGCTACACTGTTCACAATGTTTTGCAAGCTCAGTACCTTGGCGTGGACCTCGGCGCTGGCCGTCCTGCTCGCTCCTCACGGCGCAAGCGTGTTGTCAAAGCTTCTGTCATGACGGGTAAGATTCGCAAATTCGCACGGGCGTCTCGGAGATATCAGGTCACTGGGCGTCTGGAGCGAGCAGGGGCCCCAGCAGCTGGCTCGTATAGGCATCAAGTTCACGGGTCTTTTGGATCTCATCGCGTTGGTTTTCGGCGCCGCCTTGGAGCTGCCCTCGGTTCCAAGCAGAGAAAGGTCGCTGCCTTACTACGCGTTTGGACTTGAAGGTTCCAGGGGCCGACCCGTTCGTGAAATTCCCCAGGGGCACTATGAAGCTCTGGCTCGACACGTGGCTTAGCTTTCCTGATCTACGTCCTTTGGTTCGTCAGGCCTGGCCTCAGGTTGTTCGGCGCCTCCAGAGCATCATCCCGTCCCAGTTTGCTAGACAGGTCCGGGGTCCAATGGGGGCTCGTATTGGGTATTTACTCGAGGTTGGTTGGACCCCCACGTCTCCCACCGAGTGGACTACGCCAGGGGATGAAGGTGCTCACTGGATTTTTCCTGACAGTGGCCTCACAGGTTTCGAGGACACGTCTGAGGTGCTCGACGAGTTTCAACAATCGTTTCAAGACGCCGCTTGGGCGAAGGCAGCGCAGCACTACTGTGGCGAGGGTTCTTCTCACGGAGTCGACAACGCCAGTTATCGTCGGTTCCTTCGGAGTCTCCAGGGCAGCAAGCACGGGCATCGCCTTTCGGAAACGATGATCAACGTGGCTACTGGGGGTTTCTGGCCTCGGCAAAGGGTAAATGACGAAACTCGACATCGTCTTAGTCCTGATTGCCCGAGGTGCAAGGAGCAGCCCGAGACACCTCCACATCGGTTTTGGCTATGTCGCTGCAACAGTGCGGAGCACAAGGCTTTCAAGCAGTCTGAGGATTTAGTTCCTCGTGCAGTCTCTTGCGGCGAGAGTGAAGCGTGCTTTTGGTTCCGAGGGCTCATCCCTCGCGCCTGGGCAGCCGTGCCCCCAGCCAGTACCGAGCCTCAGTGGGTCACTGTAGGGGGCAACGAGCCGCCAGAGTTGAACGACACTACGTTGGGGGAGGGACGTATCGGGGAACCAGTCATTATCTTTGGAGATGCTTCGGGAGGCCCAGATGCTCGGGAACCAGCTTTCAGGCGCGTAGGAGTTGCTGCTGTTACCCTGGCATCGTACGATCCTCCAGTCGTTCGAGCAGGAGTTTTAGGCCCTCTCCCAGGTAGGAAGCAAACAGTGCCCCGCGGAGAACTTCAAGGGCTTATGTTGGCTCTCCTGTACTCCAGAGGCCCTCTGATTTACGTCACCGACGCTTCAGGAGTTTGTGATGGTTGGTACAATGGGTTCTGCGAGAGGCCCGCAGGGGAGAGTATGGGGGCTTGGGGTACTATTCGTTCTATTATCCAGAGTACGGGGCGTGACACGTCACTCATCTCCGTCCTCAAAGTCGATTCCCACCTCTCCCCAGCCCAGATTATCCAACAGAATGTTCCAAGGTTTCTGATTGTTGGCAACACGGTTGCCGACGAACTTGCAGGTGTCGCGGCACAACGATGTCGGCTGGACAGCACCCATCGGGCCCGAGTTGTGCGGGTCGAAAGAGATGCATTGCTCGTTCGCCGCAGATTGTTGAGAGTCGCCCTGGAGGTTTTCAGCTCGGATTCTCAGGCGCAGCAGCCTCGACATCGGGGCGAACGGCGTGGTGGCGGCGGCGCCCAGGACGGGGACGTCGTGGAGCCGCCCTTGCCGCCTCCTCTCCCTCCTCCTCCCTCTCCTGCTGCTCTGTCCGTTTTCCATTCGTCCCACCGCCTCGGGCCAAATGGTCGTTTCTGCTTGCGCTGTAGGGGGTCTGCCTCGGTCGACACTGCCACAGAGTGGCGATCTACCCCCTGTTTTGATTTCGTTCCTGGGAGCTCTAATGTCTTGCATCTGCCCGCTGGTCAACCCTTGCATCTTTGCGGGGGCTGGGTGGGGTCGTCTCACAAGATGGCTTTTCACAGTGACTTGGGGGTGTGGCATTGTACAACGTGTGGCTTCTTTTGTAACGAGCTCTTATCCAAAGATTTGAAAGCGTCTTGCACTGGGCTGCTTAACCCCACCCGAAGAGAATATCTCCGAAGGTTGGCACGAGGGTTGTGGCCTAAGGCGCTCACCCGAGCTCAACAGGCAGCACGAGCCTCGGGTGGCTAGTGACTCGGATCACCTCGTGATGGCGTCCACTCCACTCCACTCCTCCTCCTCCTCCTCCTCCTCCCCCATCCTACCCTGCTCTCCTCCACCAACCGTCCTCCTCCCCCTCCTCCCCTCCTCTCTTCCTCATCCTCCTCCTCCCCTCCTCCTCCTCCTCATCTCCCTCCCCTTCCAACTCCTCCTCCTCCCTCTCCTCATCCTCCTCCTCTTCTTCCTCATCCTCCTCTCATCCTCCTCCTCCTCCTCCTCCCCCCCGCCTCCTTTTCCTCCTCCTCCTCCTCCTCCTCCTCCTCCTCCTTCCCCATTATCCTTCCCCCTCTCCTCCCTCCCTCCTCCTCATCATCCTCCTTCCTCCCCTACTCCTCCTCCTCCTCCCGCCCCCCTCCCTCCTCCCCCTCCTGCTCTCCTCTGCTCCATCCTCCTCCTCCGCCCCCTCCGTCATCCCCTCTCCCTCCCCCTCCTCCTCCATCCTCTCCCCTCCTCCTCTCCTCCTCCTCATAATCCTCCTCCGCCTCCCTCCGCCTCCTCCTCATCCTCCTCCTCCTCCTCTCGATGCTCTCCCCGCTGAGGCTATCCTCCCGTTCATCGGCCCCCCATGGAGCAGCACCCGAAGGTCGGGTGCTGCTAGAAGTGCCCCCTGGCCCAAGGTGCCCCATGGGCTTCCCAGGCCCCCACGGCCTCCGGCGCTCCAGAGCACCCCTCACGAGGCCCGGATGGCCCCAGGGGCTCCGAAATGACTACCTACCAGACCACCCCAACCCAACCCGAAGAACCGAATTTAAGCCGAGTTTCGGGTTGGAGGAAGGTACGGGTTCCATGTGTTTTTGCCATGTTCCCCGACCCCCCCCCTCTGGAAATGGAGGGTGAATTGAAGCCTTCGGGTTGGGTTGGGGTGGTATGGTGGGTGGTGACAAAATGGGGCGAAAAGCTGGGGGGCTCCTGAGCGACAATCAAAAACAGGTCTTACGCGAGATGACGCAGCGACCTTACGCAGTGGCTCAAGCGTGCCGCCGGCGCGGCACACCACCTTGGAGACGGGGGCTCTTAAGCGCGACCTTTCGCGGGCAGCTGACGCGCCAATGTCGGCGCGGACGAACCCATTTTTCTGCGTTGCTCATATGTGTATATCGTTCCCTAACACTTTCTGTTGGAGTGTCTGGGTGTGAGCGTGAATCCGAATGAACAACGGGTATGACGACGACAGTGACGACGATAACGGCGGCTAAAACCAGCGGCCAGTGTCTGTGCAAACGACCCCGTGTTTGTTTGCGTCGCACACCTTGGGCCAGGGGAACCTTCATACAGGGGTCCTGGGACACACAAATGAATAGACACAAATCGCAGGAATCCATATACTTTCCCATATATTCAGGGTTTCAATCTTCCCCCCACGTTCATATTTTCCCATAATTTCCTGGACGTCGACGATTACATGTGTCTGTATGCTTCTCTCCCTCCTGACTTTAAAACCCCCTGTGCTTCCCAGGAGGAGGAGGAGGAGGAGGAGGAGGAAAGGCGCCACTCTGGTTCGGGGATGGGGGGCCCTCGGCGGGGCCCCCGCTTCGGGCGCCTTCAGCAAGCGGGGCAGCGGCTTGGCTTCATGCAATGGCACCTGCAGCTCCCGCGGCATCGGCAGCCCGTCGTGGCATTCTGATCGCACAGTATAACCCACAGAGTGCGAATCGCGAGAGGAGCCTGGACATAATTTATGAGTTGAGCAACTTCGACCTCGTGGGCCTCATAGGCACGCAGCGTCGTTCATCGGGTGATCACACAGAAGTATCACAGCGGGCTGAGAATCACTGGAGTATTGACTTTGGCTGGAACAGAGGGGCACATTGCAACAAGAGCTGTGGACTTACCCTGTGGGTGAGAAGAAAGTTCTTGACCAGATCTCATATCAAAGGTTTTCTGCACACGCCGAAGAACTTATGGGGTCGTTGTGGTGCCATCAAGTTCGAGAGAGGACCGCTGCGCATCGTTGTGATTCTGCTGTACTTTCCACCTCAACCCAGAGGGCGACCTCAGGTGGTACAGTGGCGTGCGACAGTTTTGGCCATGCTAAGTTGGTTATCGCACCTGCTAGGGTCAGTATCAACGCGGTGGTCGCCTATCATCATGGGAGATATCAATGGGCAGTTTCAGGCGCATGATGAGATTGTTGGGATACACGGGAATGGTCCAATGAACGACACCACCGAAGGGCTCATGGCGCTCCTCGCGTCGCATTCTTTATGTGCTATCAATACCAAGTGGCCTGCAGGTGACACGTACTACGGCACCGAGACATCCAAAGTGATCGACTTTATTTTTATACCCCAGACGTGGGTACACGAAGTCACATGGTGCCGAACCCTACGTAGATCGGCCTGGAGGCTACAGGCTCACAGTCAGAGCAAGTTGTGGGATCTTGTACCTATTGGCTTGGCAATCCCGCTCGATATTATTGCTGAACCGTACCAGATTGCTGATTCACCTCGTTTCTCTGGTGAGGCAATGTCTATGATGCTACAGCGTGGATGGCAGCGCAAACCCTTTGTCCAGCATGTTGAACGACACTTATCAAGGGAATATGAACGGGTGATTGCGCTGCCACCGCGTGAGATCGCCGACGAGGCCAACCGTGTCTTGATGGCGGCAGTGAATGAAGCCGGCGCTATTTTTTGCTGCAAGTCCCCGCTCTACACAGAAGATCACACGCGTCATGCCAGAGAAGTGAAGGCGCTGCTTGAGCAACGCCGCACCGTCAGGCACAAGTTTGATTTCGGGTATGAGGAGGTGGAGGGGGAGGACTTGGTGAGCAAGGAGCTTCGGTTGACATTGCAGATCAGGAGGATAAGCAGATGGTTGAGGAGGAGGAAGCAGGAGTATTGGGAGCAGATCAAGACTGATAGGTGCGAAGCGTTTCAAGAAGCCGTTGAACGCAGAGATGCGCATGCCATCCATCGTATTGCGAAGCTACTGGCCCAGACTACACGTGGAGGAAGGAAGAGGGAGGTTGGCAAACTCAGGGCGGAGGGCACGAGGCAGGAGTGGGAGGACAAGATGAAGTTATCGGGGCCTGAAGGTGGCTGCTCGGCGAAGCAAACTACGCTAGGGGAGATCGCCGTGGCCAGAGCGTGTGCTCGTGCTGTGCCACAAACCGTGCATGAGGAGGAGGTGGAGGAAGACCTTCAAAGACTTAAACGTGCGATATGGAAAGCTAAGCTTTGGAAATCCACCCCAGCATGGAGCTGCCCGATCGAGTTGCTGCGTGTATGTTTTTTTCCCGTGCTGGGCAAACCCTCGGATGAAAGAAGTACGGCATGGCCTTGGGCATGTTTCGGACATCGAGAATATCTTCTCACCGAAGTTTTACGAGTTTGTGCAGCTGTTCCTGCTATGTGTGCGAGTCTTTCAACGCCTGCCGCTGGCATGGCTGCGTGCTGTTGCTGCACGTATTGGGAAGGGGAATGACAAGGAGGGGACAGCTGGAGAACGGGTGGTGATGATGGTCTGCTCGCTTGGCAAGGCTTTTTTCAGAGGAATGCTCCATAGAGCGCCTAAAGTGCCGACACCATCGTGGGCGTATGGGGCTTTAAAGCTTAGACGAAGGGAGGGGGCAGTAGTTGTGCAAGCATGTTCGGCCTGGCGACTTAAGCGCCTAGGCGGTGCGCATCTGCGTCGCTTTCATGATGCGACGAACGCGTTCTTTTCGATCTCGACAAAGTGTCTCAACCAAGCGGCCATCAAAGTGCTGCATCCTGAGGACGTGGTGATCATGTTAGACATAATCAAGTATAGTCACTTTACGTTCGCATTCGATACCAAGGGTGAGGAGGAGGACGAGGTGGTTTTTACTATGGGGGAAGGATGCATGCCTGGGGACCCTGTTATGGTGTATCTGTTCGTGATGGCGTACGTTTTTAAGCTGCAGGAGTTTTTCGATGCGAAAGCACGCCCGTGGGTTATTGCGACATGCCCAATTTCGGGCGAGGCCGTGCAGGCCGCAGCGTCTTTGTTTGTGGATGACCTGGCTGACGCCGTACCGTTCCCCGACATGCAAGAAGGCCTGATATTCAATGAAAAGCAGAACTCCGAGATCTCGTCCATGTTGGGCTCCATGGGGCTGGCTCAGAATGTCTCGAAGCACGAGTCCCTCCCTGTGTGCTGCGGGAGAGGGGCATACCAGAATGAGCAGTTGCTGCTGCGCCCGAACAAGCTCCCTGGGCGTACGCTTGCGTGTGCACGTTATTTAGGCGTACGCTTGTCTGCGAGATTTGGGGTGGGAGTGGAGATTAAGTTCCGTCTTATTTCGGGAATGGCTGCGTGGGCGAGGATGGGGAACGTCTGGACGAGTAAGGTTGCTTTTAAGTGGAGGGCAATTATGTATAAGGGGTACGTCATGAATGCGATTCTCTCGGGGGTGGAAAGTTTGGCCAGGTGCAATGGCCCGCTGCTGGACAGTGATATTGCACCGCTGGAGAGTTTCCTCGCACGGCGTGGACGTGTGATCTTGCACGGCACAGCGACAAAGAACGAGGCAGGCCAGACACGCAGCCTGGACAACTTAGATGTGCTTGCCAAGTTCCGCATTGCGTCGCTGTTCATCGAATGCAGAATTCGTAGGCTCGTATGGCTTCAGGGTCTCCTTCGGCACCCGACTGAGGGAGCACAAGTACTGGCCG
>CAUYUJ010001481.1:462315-504815 GCA_963575745.1 Prorocentrum cordatum | reverse complement strand
TCCTCTTCCTTACCAAGAACTTCTCCCTGTCGCACCCCGAAGCCAATTTTCAAGGCGGGCCTGGCGTTTGGCTGGAGACTTCCTAACCATATGACCCTGACGCTAAAAAAACGACAACCGTTTCACACATGGAGGGCGGGTGGTTTTCAAGATGTGGCTCTCGCCTCAGCGCCGCGCAGATTCGTGGTAAGATTTTGCAAGAGTTTCACTGATTGAGGGCAGGCGGTTTTCAAAATGTGGCTCTCGCCTTAGCGCCGCGCGCATTCGTTTTCAACATTTGCAGGAGCTTCACGGATTGAGGGCGAGTGGTTTTCAAAATGTGGCTCTCGCTTTAGTGTCGCGCACATTCGTTATCAAAAGTTGCAAGAGATTCACGGATTGAGGGCGGGTCGTTTTCAAAATGTCGCTCTCGCATAAACGCCGCGCGCATTCCTTTTAAACATTTGCAATTGTTCACGGGTTCCCATGATCAGCACACCAAGAATTGTGCTTTTTGGAAGAGCTCAGGATTATGAGGGCGCAACAGTTACGTTAATTCGCTGTGTTGAACTCTCAGGAATGGTGTTCTGGCATGATTCAAGATCTTCGAGACGCAACAGTCAGGTTGATCCGTGGCGTTGGAGTCCCGAGAGCATTGTTTTGGCAAGCTTCAGGGCCTTCAAACGGTTGTCTTCAAACGAGGCAACTCCCTCAGTGGAAATGAATCGTTGTAGGGGCCTATGAGGGAGCTTGGAGGAAGGGTTCATCCCAACATTGTTGATGTCTCTTGGGTTTCCACTGGTCCTCCTCGTCGTCGTCCTCCTCCTCCTCCTCCTCCTCCTCCTCCTCCTCCTCCTCCCCCTCCTTCCCCCCGCCTTCCTTCCTCTTGCTCTTTCCTCCTCCCTCTCCTGCTCTCCTCCTCCTCCTCGCTCAGCGTCGCGTCGCTTATTTTTCCCAACCATCCTGTGGTGTTGGGTCCCCGGTATGACGAGACAGCGCCCGGCGTCACACCTCACCTCGCCTCACCTCACCTCACCTCCCTCCCTCCTCCCCCTCCTCCCTCCTCCCATCCGTCTCGTCATCGTCATCATCGTCATCATCATCGTTATCGTCATGATCAACATCAGCATGGTCATCACCATCGCCATCGTCAGCGCCGCGCCCCTCACATGGTTCGTGGCCCCACAGGGAGCTCCACCGACGGTCCCAGTGGCAGGGTCCACATGGCGGCACCGCCCCATGTTGGCGCACCCCTCACACGGTTCGCGGCTCCATAGGGAGCCATGGCGGGCGGCGCAGCCCCATTTTGGCGCACCTCTCACACGGTTCGTGGCCCCATAGGGAGCTCCGCCGAAGGCCCCAGTGGCAGGGTCCACATGGCGGCGCCGCCCCATTTTGGCGCACCCCTCATACGTTTCGTGGCCCCATAGGGAGTCCACCGGAGGCCCCAGTGGCAGGGTCCACATGGCGGCGCCGTCCCATTTTGTCGCACCGCTCACAGGGTTCGCGGCCCCAAAGGAGTCTCCACCGGAGGCCCCAGTGGCAGGGTCCGCACGGCGGCGCCGCATCCATTTCGGCACACCCCTCACGCGGTTCGTGGCCCCATAGGGAGCTCCACCGAAGGCCCCAGTGGCAGGGTCCACATGGCGGCGCCGCCCCATCTTGGCGCACCCCTCACACGGCTCGCGGCCCCTAGAGAGCTCCACCGAAGGCCCCATTGGCAGGGTCCACTTGGCGGCGCCGCCACATTTCGGCAAACCTCTCACACGGTTCGTGGCCCCATAGGGAGCTCCACCGGAGGCCCCAGTGGCAGGGTCCACATGGCGGCGCCGTCCCATTTTGGCGCACCGCTCACACGGTTAGTGGCAACATATGAAGGGCTCCACCAGAGGCCCCAGTGGCAAGGTCCGCATGGCGGCGCTGCTCCATTTTGGCGCACCCCTCACACGGTTCGTGGCCCCAAAGGAGTCTCCACCGAAGGCCCTAGTGGCAGGGTCCGCACGGCGGCGCCGCCCCATTTTGGCGCACTCCTCACACGGTTCGTGGCCTCACAGGGAGCTCCACCGAAGGCCCCACTGGCAGGGTCTACATGGCGGCGCCGCCACCTTTTGGCGCACCCCTCACGCGGTTCGTGGCCCCATAGGGAGTTCCACCGAAGGCCCCAGTTGCAGGGTCCGCTTGGCGGCGCCCCATTTTGGCGCACCCCTCACGCGGTTCGGGGCCCCATAGGGCGTTCCACCTAAGGCCCCAGCGGCAGGATCCGCATGGCGGCGCCGCCCCATTTTGGCGCACCCCTCACACGGTTTGGGGCCCCACAGGGCGTTCCACCTAAGGCCCCCATTGGCGGGGTCCGCGTGGCGGCGCCGTCCCACTTTGGCGCACCACTCGCACGGTTCGCAGCCCCAGTGGCAGGGTCCACATGGCGGCACCGCTCCATTTTGGCGCACCCCTCACAGGGTTCGTGGCCCTGTAGGAGTCTCCACCGAAAGCCCCATTCGCAGGGTACGCATGGCGGCGCCGCACCGATTTTGGCACACGCCTCGCACGTTTCGTGGCCCTGTGGGAGCTCCACCGAAGGCCCCAGTGGCGGGGTCTGCATTGCAGCGCCGTTCCGATTTCGGCACCCCTCGCGCAGAGAATGAAGACAACACGGCCGCGCACGGGGCTTGGGCCACCGTGCCCCCTCCTCCGTCTCCTATCCTTCGCGGTACTCGCGGCTGCATATGGTTGGTTCCTTCGTGAGGCTCTTATGTTTTTTTTTTGGGGGATATCAGCGTCGAAATCCACAGCATCATCTGGGTAGTCGAAGCCAATCTGGCAGGCCCAATCTGGCAAACGGGGGCAATCTGGCGAGGGAGCCAGCGCGAATCCAGTCTGGCGAATGACCCAAATCCTCCAGTTTGGCCAGGCCAGATTGGCCCTTGGGGCCCAATCCAATCTGACAGTCTGGCCTTCGCCTACCCAGATCCTCACATCGAGAGCCTCTGAGACCCGGCGGCGGCGGCTCTGGAGGATGCCTCGGTAGGGGACCACCTGCGAAGCCTACCCCTACCCCCCGCGAGTTCTGAAGGGGGAGGGTGGGGTTGACTTCGCTCGGGAGCTCCCGAACGAAGTGAACCCCACCCTCCCCCTTAGAAATCGTGGGGGGTAGGGGTAGGGTTCGCAGGTGGCCTCCTACTCGGGCGCCGCGGCCTTCCCGGCGCGGTCAGGAACGCCCTGAGAGCGTTCCGGAACGCTCTGGGACGGGCTTCTCACCGTCCTGGCCCCGTCCGAAATTAGGGGGGGGGGACTGGCTCAGGGGGAAAATGCTGACCTGGACCCGGAGATCTGATGTCGTGTTTTTTTCAATGCGGGCCCCTGGAAGGCTCGACCCATTCACCAGGACCGGTTTTTCATCCCGAATCGATTTCTGACGGTCCCGGGGCCAGGCGACGGCCCCTCGAGGCCGAAAATTGAGAAAACCTTCGTCTTGATTTTTTCAAAGCGCTGGATCTCTGGGGAGGGGAGTTTAAACATGGTAGGGTGCACGCTGGATCTCTGGGGAGGGGCACGGCGAGGGCCCGTCGAGGGCCGAAAAACACACAAAAAAACCTGCGTCTTGATTTTTCCAATGCGTTGGATCTCTGGGGAATCGGCGACACATCGCCAGAAGATCGGCGAGGGGTCCTGGGGGCAGGGCTGGACCGCAGCGGCGTTGCCCGCTCTCGTCATGTGCTCGCGTGCCCCTCGTGCCGCAGCCGAGGCGCGCAGCGGGAGCAAGACGAGAACGGTCCACGAGGCCGCTGAGGCACCGCTCAGGCTTAGGTCTGGCGTGTCCTCCTGCAGGGGGATTTGGACGAACAAAAGAACATAGCAAAACAAACATACTCGAACGTGGTCAAAAACAGGAATCACAAACTAGTCCCCAGACGATCTGTGTTTTCGAAACTATGTTTGAGCATTCCCCTTGCAAGGGGACACGCCCGATTTTTTCAGCTCGGGTCGGGCCCCCGGGGGGGGGGGGCGGAGCCGCGCGCCATCCTGGGCGGAGGGGGGCGCCCAGGCCACGAGCGGCGACGGGGGTGGGCGATCGGGGGGTCGACCCCTTCGCCTGCGGAGGCCAAGCTGGGTAGTCGAAGCCAATCTGGCGCCAATCTGGCAGGCCCAATCTGGCAAACGGGGGCAATCTGGCGAGGGAGCCAACGCGAACCCAGTCTGGCGAAACACCCAAATCATCCAGTTTGGCCGGGCCAGATTGGCCCTTGGGGCCCAACCCAATCTGACAGTCTGGCCTTCGACTACCCAGCCAAGGCCGGGCGGGCGGCGTGCTTGGCTACCGTTAAGTCGGGCGCGTCCCCCTGCAGGGGGGGATCTTGTGCGGAAGATTTTTAAAAAGTACTCAAAACACTCTCCCCACATGGGCAAAACAATAAGTAAAACACATCGTCCCCAGACTATGTGTTGACTATTTTTGAATATTCCTCCTGTTGAGGGACACGCCCGACTCAAGGTCAACGGTGCAGTTGGGAATATTGTTTTTGTGACACCGAGCTCGCGCGAAACCAGATGCAGGAAATCACTACGCACCGTTTCCTGCTTTTCAGATCTGCGACTGTATCGAAGGAAAACGGCACAATTGTAGGACAACGCAAGCCACGCGTTCCTACACTTGGTTTGGCCACGAACCACGCTTCCCCACAATTGGATGTCCGCCCTCGCCATTAGCTAACACACCGTTAGCGCGTCTACGGTAAGGGGGAACAGACTACTGGGGGTCAGAGTCAGCGAAGGGCGAACTCATGAAGACTGATTTTCTGAGAAGAATGCTGGCTTGGGCCAGGCATTTCCCAAAGAATTGCCAAGGAGAGAACAAAGAAAACGTCGCTTTTGATTAAAATAGAACCCCGAATACGGAAAATCTGCGAAACTGAACTTGCATTTTCCTGACCCCCACAAGGCTGACCCCCAGTAGCAGGCGAAGGATCGACGTTGCCTGCCCAGGGGCCCCTCCTCCCCTGGCGTCGCCCCTGGAGGAGGAGCAGGACTTTCATTGAGCAGGGACCGACCGTCCCGGCCTTCCTATGGGCCTACCACGAAACCGTCTTACAGCCCGACAATGTTCTCGGGAGAAAAGCCATGTTCTTAGAACATGAACCCGATGTCATCAAAACATGACAGTGTCAGCCAGAGATGTTCTAAGAACGTTTCGTGCAGACCACAGATAGTTCTTAGAACATTCTTTGGTGGGCGTTTAGGCAAGCCAGGACGCTTCGCCACTGCTCGATTTCAGGGTATCCTTCTTGGAGTTTTGGGCTGCGGCTCTTGTTTCGGCTTCTCGATTCGTGCTGAGCTCAGGGTGAGAAGATCCCAAGTGCTAGCGCGTTCCAAGCAAGCTCCTCACTGCTACTTGGTTCCGGCGGAGCAAACAAGGGGTCGAAAGGTGCCGGTCTCGCCGACCACCACGCCGACTCGTCCTGACGCCAGGGTCCTCGATCGAAAGAGGCAAGTCTCCTCCTCCTCCTCCTCCTCCTCCACCTCCGCCTCCGCCTCCGCCTCCGCCTCCTCCCCCTCCACCTTCTCGTTCTCCTCCTGCTCCTCCTCTTCCTCCTGTTCCCCGTCCCCCTCCTCAACCTGGTGCTGGCAGGGGCAGCGGCCAGCCGCTCCATGTGCGGGTACTGCGCATTCACAAAGTCCAAGTTCTGGGTGAAGCGCTTCTCGTCCTTCGTGCTCATCCCTTGTAGGTCACCAATGCCTGCGAGAGGGCCAGTCGAACGCCCCGCCACACCCCGAGGGAACCGACTCGCGTGGCAGATCGCCTAATACTCAAGGGAAGCTTCGCCTTGGAGCGCATGCTCGCGGCACATAAGCGCCCCGTCATGGCATATTCACCTCACCGTCGACATCGCAGACGGTCCCCAAGATCCGTCGGGCTCCCGAAAAAGAGTTGCTGCTTCTCTTCTTCCTCCTCCTCGTCCCCTTCCTCCTCCTCCCCCCCTGCCCTCATCAGCCAGCGCAGAAAGTCACCCATCTCTGCTTGCGACTGCTGCAGCTTGATTTCTTGCCCACGCGCCGGACGGCGCATGGCCTGTGAGTAATCGACAACGGTCGAACCTGCAAAGCATGAAACAGTCAGGACACCCCTGCAGTGGCGGGGACGGCGCGAGGCGGCATTCAGCACTCCGCAGGTATTCGCTGACATGTAGCACATGCGTCGCACTTTGCCAAGAGGTTACCAACCTTGCCAACATTCACAGATTTCCCAGGCCAGTCCCCGAACGTAAGGCTGTTCCCATGTAGATCATGGGGATCACCTTGCAGCATAATTCTGAATGGCTGTCACGAAATCCCAAATATGCCCCCCGAAGAGGAACTCGGACCGTCAGTACGAATGAAGAACTCAATCAAGCAATGAACCAGACGGCCGATTTCAAAGTCGTAGCACGGATGACATCAGATGGAATGCATCATCGGATGAGCTCAGAGGGTGCACGCGCACCCACCCCCCTCGCGGAGAAAGGGGGGAGGTGAGGGTCGCTCTTTTCCTCGAGCAACAAAGGGCTGCAGGATTTCCTGGATCCTCCAGGACAGTCTGATTATATTCTCTATAATCACATATATATGTAAAACTACAAACTTCCCAGCACCTCTCCTTGGGCGCTGGAAGCGGCTCGGCCTCCAGCCGAGAAACGTGAGCCACAGGGAAACCACTTTGTGCTCCCTGAGCAGGCTTCGCAACGGCGCTGCCCGCCTAAGCCCATCGCGGGGCTACCCGCAGAGGGCAGGCGCGGGGCAAACCGCAGCCTGTAAAAGAAAGCTCACCTTCGGCTGTCGTAGTGCTTCCTGCGACCATTCTCCTAGCCCTCTCCGTGGATCACCTGAGAGCCTCTGGAACGGTCTCCGCACTCGCTCTTGAACGTCTCGATCCACTTCTGCGCGGCCTCTGGACTGCTGATGTCCTGCAAGCTGAGCTTGGTAAGAGGTCCTCGCGCTGTAGCCATCACTCGCAGCTGCTCGATCTCCTTGGCCTGGCGATCCGACAGAACGCATCCGTGCTTGATCATCCTCGTGACCAGGTCCTCCTTGATCCCTGACACGGCCAGGCTCTTGGCCTTCAAGACAGCTCGCAGCTCAGCTACAAGAAACGTGCTTAAGAGCTTGTGCCTTGCTCCTTTGTCCTGCTGTACACACACGGTCTTGAACTCGGCCTCAGCCCGCGCAGATGGTATACACGTGCTTCCAGAGGCGGGGTCAACCGCACCCTGGAGGAGGAACTTGTCGTAGAAGTCCTTGAAGTAACAACCACACCAGCACCCCAGTAAGAAAGCACTGGCTGCAGTCACCACAACTAGTCCCAACTTCAGGAAGAACCAGAACTCCTCGCTGTCCACGTAGTGGCTGACAGGCGCGGGGCAAACCGCAACCTCGTCAGAACCTCCGTACACTGTCACCTTCTCGCCTGACGCCTTCGTCACGACCTCCGTGAAAACTGCCATTGCGCTCAAGCCCTTCAACTGCTTTCCGAACCTGAGGTTGAGAGTGGTGCAATGCTTCTCGATTGTCGGCCACTCGCTGTACTTCGTGAGCATGTCGGCTGTCATCTTGCTGGTGTCCTCCTTGTGCAGCTCGAACGCCTTGAGACGCAACCGCTCCTGAATCCACAAGTACCTCAACTCCAGGTGCCTGACCTTGCCCACCCCAACTCGACTGCACATGCCACGTCCAGCTGTGCTGTCACTATAGATCTTCAGGTTGCAGGGCCTCTGGGTCTCGATCAGGTAAGTCTTACACTGAAGTCCTCTGGCTGTCGCACTTCCCGTAGCGTACATCTCGGATTCCCCTGAACTTAGGGCTATCGTACTCTGCGTCACTGAGTAGCAGTCCCAAGTGTGGTCACCATACCTCACAGCTCCTCCACTGGTAGATCGCCGCTGTAGTTCACTCGTAGGTGCCCAATCTGCGTCACCATCTACACGAATGCCTTCAGGAGTACCTTGAAGTGGGTAACACCAGACCAACACAGGCTGTCCTTCGTAGTACCTTCCAAGTCGCTGAACACGCGCATGCATCAAGACGTTCGGGTTGGAGACGTGCTGCATCGCTGTCTTGCTGGCGTACATCGTGTCGGGCCTGTCCGAAGAAAGGTAAAGAGCGGTGCCAGCTGCACCCGCCACTTCTCGAGCACGATCCTTGGAAAGAAGGTCTAGGCTGTCTCGTCGGCCTTGTCCTGTAGCTTTCGTCCCTGGAGTGGGAGCTGGTTTACAACCTCGCTTCTGCGTCCACTTGATCATGAAGTCCACATGCTTAGGATCGGCAGTCCAGAAGAAACCTGGCTCCTCGCAACCTGGCAACTTGTCGGTGTAGCCGATCGTCCTCTTGAGGTATGTAGTCTGCCCCACCGCTCCTGGTCCAAGTCTGGCGCTGGCCGTGACCTCAAACTGCTGCTTCAACAACTCGTCCAGCTCGTCCAGCTGCTCGTCGTAGCCTTCAGCAAGAAAGTCATCGCCATGGCAGATCGCTGTGCTATCCTCGTCGAAGGGGGCTGTGTTGGGGCTAGCAGGTAAGTAGAACACGTTAGGAGTTCCAACCAAGCATTCCCAATGGCCGTCGTCCATAGTAGTTCTCACAAGCTCACCCCACATCTGCGACGCCTTCCTGGTACCGTTCATGGCCTTGCGTAACCACCAGCACCTTCCAGGCGGACACAGCTCTCTCCCAGGATGCACGTAGATCGTCTCGTCTAAGTCAGCGTTGAAGAAAGCCTTCCTGACGTCCCAGACTTGTATCTTCCGCAGGTGCTGCCCGCTGGAAGTTGGACTTGAAGCGGCACGGCTCAGCGTCGCTCTGACGATCATGAGCGGGGGCGTGCCTTGGTGGTTGTCCTCCCTGACCTCGTACTTGTTCACCTCGGTTGCTACGAACCTCCACCTGACCTTTCCTTCTTTCATGTGGGCTATCGGGAACCCTCCAATGTGCTTGCCGTCGGTCGCCGTCGATGTCGCCACTTCCACGTAGACCCCATAGTCCTTCATGGCCTGCAGCTCGTCGTCGCGACCCTTCTGATACAGGTCCTCATCCAGAGGCTCTCCAGTGTAGTAATCGTAGTGTATCGTCTTTGGGCTCCACTGGTCTTTCTCATGCAGCTCGGCGCTCACCTCAACCATCTGCTCCACCTGCTGCTCCTCAGGATCTCCGAAGTGGCTCCTGATTGTGCCGATGTGGCTCATCAAACATCTCCTGCATGCACACTCAGCTTGGTGGCATTCTCGTAGCTGGCATCGTGATGAGTGCTTCTCACACCTCTCGGAACATCTTGCACTGCGCTTTGGGTGTGGATCCCACATGGGGTCGAAGCTCTCGTCGTAGCCCTCCTCGCAGACTGCCAACTCACAGACAGAGAGATGCCCAATGCTTGCTACCCTGGGCTTCTTGACCTCAGCTCCTTCACGAACTTCACCTGGGGCGCTTCGCCGAAAGTCGCTCCTGAGCTCTCCACTCTCCGTGTCCATGGCTGTCTGCACCTCAGCCTCTCCTGGGCCAGGAACCATAGCTACGTCACTGGCAGCAGGTGCGGGGCTCACCGCAACCTCACTGCTGCTTGATGCCGCTGCTCCTCCGGGTGCGGCTCCAGGCGCGGGGCTTCCCGCAGCCGGCGCTGGCACCACGACTGTAGCCTCAGGGGCCACAGGGTCCTTCGCCAACTTCTCGCGCAGCAAGTCGGCCTGAATGGTCTCGAAACGCTGTCGGCAGGCTGCCGAATGCGAACCGTATCCTGTACTGCACTTCCTGCAATCGTCGGTAGGACCATGAGCATCGATCATGCGCTCCGTGATGTACATGCTGCGTCCGATCGTTCCTGAACTCTTGTCGGGCGTCTGCTTCCAGGGCGTCACCCTGATGTGCTGGATGAGCTCGGGCTGCCACCTGAACTCCTCAGGCATCCTTCGCACCGTTCTCACCTTCTGCACTCCACGTTCAGGATCGATCACGAGATGTGTGTCGTCCAGCTCGCTCTTACCAACCCAGATTCCTTTTGCGAAGCGGGCTTCCCATTTGCCACGTCCCGCGGCAACTCGGGCTGAGATCCGATACCAGACCTGCTCACCCATCTCCGCAATCTCGCCGTTGTACTCTTTTGCCGTAGAGCATCTTGTAGGAGGAACCTCCGTGACTGCGAGGCTGGAATCTGGTGATCATCCACCCCACTGAGTTCACAAGCCATGGCACGATCGGATCCGTCATCTTGATCTCGCTGCCCAGCTTGTGCTCCAGCTTCAGCTTGTAGGCTCGAAGTAGACCAGCAGCTAGCTTGTTACCTCCTTCAGCGTAGCCTGCACTCTGCTTGGAAAAGGGCGGTGATCCCCGCACCAAGGTTGAGTGTGATCTGCGATCTCGAACTGCCTGCGCCAGAGCCATGGTGGCAGGCTCCTGGTCTGTCTGAAGTATGACTGTTGTGTGACCCCAAGCTTCCAGCACGCCTAGCAGGAAGGACACCTTGTAGTCATCCGTCTCCTTGTTCGCGTACAACGTCGCCTGAGCCAAGATCTTACAGTCGATAACATTCAAGACAGAGACCGCTTGGTCTAACTCGGCCTTCGTGACCGACGTCTTCTCCCTGATGCTGAAGTAACCTCCTTTAAGCTTGTACTTCGCAGCCAGCTGGTCCGTCCCTACGTAAAAGATGTCGAACACCACCTTCGGGATCTTGTTCTCATCAGCTGGTTCCTGAGCGTGGTGGGGGTCATCGTCTGCTCGAGCCTGCACGCAGATGGGACACCAAGGCCGAAAAGGTAGATGATGCCCTTCGTGCGCGGCTCTCTCCGCAGCACTAGGTTGGTGAGGAGTCTTCAACACTCTCGTTGGCACAGTTGTGGTCTCATCAGCTTCGGGACCTAGAACCTTCGGCAAAGCTCCAGCTTCCTGTTCAGCTGGTACCTTCCTTGGTAGTGTCTTTCGTACCGCAGCTACCTTTGAAGCTTCTGGTTGAGTCTGGCCGTCGATGATGTGATCGTACTCTAAGTAGTAGTTGCCTTGGTGACGACGTAGAGGTACGAACTCAGCTCCATCAGGTGGCTCGATGGTACCGTTGATGATCCAGTGACCTGCAGGGCTATGAAGAACACTCTGACCACGTTGTACTACAGCGTCTGTAGCCACAACTGGGTACTCCACATCGGCAACCTCAGCACCGACTTGAATAACCTCTCCTCCTCGGGATAGGTTCAGCTCCACGTGGCCGTACCTCTCGATCTCCTCGCCTCCTATGCCCTTCAAGCCGACAACGTTGCTGTCCGTCGGCGTGTAGTTGTGCTTGGTCACCTGTGACCTCGGTATCGCACTGATCTGCGCACCTGAATCGAGCATGATCGCATTCCGAAGCGGGGCTAACCGCAATCGGTCATCCGCAGGGCTCTGATCTTCATCCACGGGCCGAAGACCAGCGATGGTAACAGGCCTGGGGCCGGCCAGCGCGGGGCTCACCGCAGCTGGCATATCGCAGCACTGACGGTCGTCAGCGACGAATCTAGCCTTTCTTGCGCTTCTTTGGCTTCTTGTCGTCGTCTGGCTCTTCCCCGTCCTTGAGGCCGTCCAGGCAGTACTCGGCACACACGGCACAGTAGTCCAGCTTCCACTGATCGTAGTGCCATCGCCGTCCTTCAAAGGTCTTCTTGCAAGAGCAGCACACATATTGGTAGTAGCTAGGCAAGCAGTACTTCCAGTCGATCGTGTGGCTGCGCTTCTTGTGACCTCTGCCCTCAGGGCCAGAATCATCTTCGCTCGCAGCGCACAGTTGACTGGGCGCAGCACCTGCTGAGTCATCGCGCTGTCGGCGCTTCCCTGACTTCCTAGCATCTGTTGTGTCGGTGCTGTCGAGCTTGATCCTGTGCCCACTCCTGTCTGTCGTAACCTTTCGAGCTCCCTGACTGCCGCTGCCCCGATCTTCTTCTTTTCTTTTGCCTTTTCTTTTCGGAACTGCTTCTTGTCCTTCTTGTCCTTCTCGGGTGTCTTCTTCTCGTCGGCGATCCGCTTTCGGCAGTTTGCGCTGCGGTGACCCTTCTTGTGGCAGTAGTGGCACTCGATCTCGGCGTCGGGATTCGGTGGCTTCTCCTTGCCTTTGCCGTCTTTCCCTTTGCCGCGGCCTTTCCACGGTCTCTTTCCGCCCTTCAGCGCTCCGATCTCCATCGGGTCGTCCTGAACCGCTCGCTCTGCCGCCAACGCCGACACCACCTCGGCTCTCAGAAGCTCGTACGTACTTAACCG
Source organism: Prorocentrum cordatum (assembly GCA_963575745.1). Taxonomy (NCBI): domain Eukaryota; class Dinophyceae; order Prorocentrales; family Prorocentraceae; genus Prorocentrum; species Prorocentrum cordatum. Next base: position 492,599 of record CAUYUJ010001481.1, on the reverse strand, counting down.
ACTGCTGTTCCGAAACACGTGCTTCTGGAGCTCGTCGTGATCCTTCAGCGCCTTTGTGAGGATGCCGCGCTTGATCAGGTCCGAGACGGGCTCTCCTGCCATCTTCTGGTACCTCGCCATGTCCTCGTCCAGCTTGCTGATGCTCACCATCACGTCTTCCTTGGTGTCGAACTTCGTGTCCGTGAGCTTGGTCCACATCGCCAGCACGTTGCCTGCCTCGCTCGGGTTGTACTCCTTCTGAAGCTTCCTCCAACACTCGGCTCCTTCTCCTACTGGGCTGTTCCTCACGATCAGCTCGCCCACCGAGTCCTCGGGCATGGCCAGGACCAGGCCGTAGTACAACTGCGTGCTGAGTTCTTCCTCCTGCGGGTCCAGGTTGACGTTGTCCACCTCCTGGGCTCCGTCCTCGCACCTTTCCAGAAGATCTCGGTACCTCCGATCCTGGGCGATCAGGTACGCTCTGTACTGGAAGCTGAACGTCTTCCAGCTTGACCTTTGGCCGTCGAACGGCTTCACCTTGTGAAGGATCTTCGGATCCATCATCTCGCCGCGCGGGGCTACCCGCTGCTGCTGAGCCTGCTGCTGAGCCTGCTGCTGACCCTGCAGTTGTCCTCTCATCTCTGCGATCTGCACGTCCCTGTTCTGAAGCTCCTGCCTCATGTTCTGACTCTCCGTCGTCAGCCTCTGAACTTGATCGACCAGTTGCTGCAGCTGCTGCTCCATCTTGGGTGTCGAGCACGTCAGTGACACGCTTCTCCAGCCTCTCGATGTCGCTCGCCAGCTGCCTCTTCACCGCTGCTCGCTCCTCCTGAGTAAGCTTCGCCTTGCTGCCGCACGCCGCAAGCTTCCTAAAAGCGGTCCCTCGTAGCTGGCGGTGCTCACGCGTGTCCGCCGCTCTGCCTCCTCGCTTGTTCGGCTTCTTGGCCTTCAGCGTGGCCTTGCCCTTGCCCTTGTTGGCTGGCTGGCCACCGCTGTCAGAGCGCGGGTCTGACCGCAGCTCTGACCAGCAAGGGGTCCTCTGCTCGGCGGCCGCGTGGATCGTCCCGCTGGCTGCCGGACCCGCGGCGTCGCGCCGCTGGGCCCTCTCGAGGGGCTCCTGGAGCTCGCCTGGGTGCGGAGCGGCCCGCGAACCTCAAGCGAGCTCCGCTACCATGCACGCGCACCCACCCCCCTCGCGGAGAAAGGGGGGAGGTGAGGGTCGCTCTTTTCCTCGAGCAACAAAGGGCTGCAGGATTTCCTGGATCCTCCAGGACAGTCTGATTATATTCTCTATAATCACATATATATGTAAAACTACAAACTTCCCAGCAGAGGGCAAATTAAATTCGAGTCCTAAATCCAATGGAAGAGCACATGCAAAAACGAATTCGAATGGGAATCTGGAGAGAAGCTGTAACGACATTGCGTTTTCAGGCCATCCTGGTGGGATCAACGACGCATTAATTCAACAACATGATTCCGATATGCAAGCCAACACTCAACTAGCCGCAACATTTTCGGGCCCAGACGCTTTCATTGCCCACGGCCGCTATCACACACACGAACACACGCACACGCACACGCACACGCACACGCACACGCACACGCACACGCACACGCACACGCACACGCACACGCACACGCACACGCACACGCACACGCACACGCACACGCACACGCACACGCACACGCACACGCACACGCACACGCACACGCACACGCACACGGCACACGCACACGCACACGCACACGGCCGCACACGCACACGCACACGCACACGCACACGCACACGCACACGCACACGCACACGCACACGCACACGCCACACCCACACCCACACCCACACCCACACCCACACCCACACCCACACCCACGCACACACACACACACACACACACACACACACACACACACACACACACGTATATGAGCACACTTTCGCACACCGCTACAAAGGCATATCACCTGCAACGACTCAGCCGACCCTGCGGATGGATAAGAGAGACTGTCTCCGGCCGGCCACCAATGCCTCCCGGCACGTTGAGGCCTGGTAGAATGCCAAGTGCGGTCTGGTAGGGTTCTGTAAGTCTTCTTAGTGGAAGTTCTTGTTTATTCGGCGCTTAGACACTGGGAGGAAGGGGGGGAGAGGGGGGGTCTGGCTCCGGACCTCTGATTAGTGCGACTGTTTGCAGCAGTGCGTCCATTATGGGGGAAGCTCCACCTGCTCAAAACAGGCGCCCCAAGCAGCCAAGACCTACTCCATAGGGGGAGGGAGGGGGGTGCGAGGGCCCGCGCCGATCGGCAAAACAACGAATCAAACAACGACTACTTAGACCCCCCTCTGGGCTAGAGACTGCTACTTGCATCGCCCCCCTGCTCATAAAAGGCTGCTGGGCGCTCAGACGCCTCTCTGCCGCGCCCAGTGGCGTCGACGGTGCCCCCCAGACTGCTTCCAAGACGACATGGGCAGGCCAGGCCGCCAAGATGGCCAAAAACACATCCAAGATGACCCACGCGAGGGCGTTAAGAGACCTCCTCCTCCTTCTCCTCTTCCTCCTCCTCCTCCTCCTCCAGGGGGGCCCGGAGATGCCCGACTAAGGTATATTTCCAACGATGCGTTTTGGTGTTCGATTCTCGTGTTCTCGCCTTTCTGGGCCTTCGTCAGCCCAAGGCGGCCCGAGAGGCACTCGAGCTCGCCCCAAGACGGCCAAAGAGGCCCCCGAGCCAAGACGCCTCCAGGACGACTCCAAGGCGACGACCCCCAAGGCGACCATTCAGGGTCCCTAAGGCGGCCCAGAGAGGCCCCCAAGGCGGACGTCGACGGCGCCAGGCTGCCCACGAGCGCCCTCAGACGGCCCAGGGTTCACCCAAGGGCCCCCGACGGGGCCACCCAAACGCGCGTCCCCGAGATGTCCAGGAGGCCCCAAGGGGCCTCCAAAACGGTTAGAGGGCTCGGGAGGCCTCCCACGAGGCCCCGAAACGGCACAGCAGGGCCCCAAGGGGCCCGCAAGACTGCCCCACAGGTGCCCAGGGCAGCTCCAAGACAGCCCAATGAAGCCCCGTGGGAGCTTCTCGATGGCTGAGACGAGAGGAATCTGGGGAACCACGAGGTACCGATACCGCCACTCCCCGGACCTCTCGTGGGGTACGTACGTTCTGCCCATACTTTCGATGCGAATCCAACGGTGGCGACGAGGCCCTCCCAAGAGGCCCGAAAAGGGGAAACCGATGCAAAGGTAGCGGCATGGGTACTCTGGGTTTCTTAATGGGCGTGGGGGGGTACCCCCCCGACGGGGGCCAACCTCGCCTCGTCGTCGCGCCGCGACGGGGGCCGCAGCGCCTTCGGCGCGCGGTGGCTGCCCGCGACCGGGGTCGACGTGGGGCTGTCGGCGGGGGTGGCGCCCCCCGACGCCCATTGAGAAACTCGGAATATGTTGTGGAATGATATGGCGTGCTTGCCTTCCTGGGCCCCCGGCAGCCCAAAGCGGCCCAACAAGAGGTCTCCAAAAGCCCCAAGACGACCCCGGAGGTGCCCACGCAGGCCCGCGGAGGTACCCACCATGGCCCCAGAGCCCTCCCAAGACGGTCCTGCGCTCCAGGGACCTCCCCAAACAGCCCAGAGAGCTGTCCCAGACGGTGGAAAATAGCGCGTTCTGTGGTCCCTTGGAAGGGGGGGTGGGGTCTGGAACCGGACCCTCCCCCCCCCCTCCCATGACGAAGGGGGGGGTTTCCCCCCCCCCCCCCCCCTCCCCTCTCCTCGGGCCGGCGCTTGTGTCGGCGTCGGCTGGCGACGGCGGCTGGCGACGGCGGCGGGGACGACGATTTCCATTTCTGGGCCGGCGCCGGCCGGCGCCTGCGGCGGCGGGCGGCGGTGCGGGAAGCGTCGGCGAGGACGACGGTGGTGGTGGTGGTGGTGGTGGTGGTGGTGGTGGTGGTGGTGGTTTGTATGGTGGTGGTTGTGGTGGTGGTGGTGTGGTGGTTTGTGGTGTGTGTGGTGGTGTGTGGTGGTGGTGGGTGGTTGTGGATTGGGTGGTGGTGGTGATGGTGGTTTGGTGTGGTGTGGTGGTGGTGTGGTGGTGGTTTGTGGTGGTGGTGGTTGGTTGTGGTGGTGGTGGTTTGGTGGTGGTGTGGTGGTGGTTTGTGGTGGTGGTAGTGGTGGTGGTGGTGGGTTGTGGTTGTGGCGGTTGTTTGTGGAAGTGGTGGTGGTGGTGGTGGTGGCGGTGGTGCGGTGGTTTGTGGTGGTGGTGGTGGTGGTGGTGGGTTGTGTTGCTGTTAGTGGTGGTGGTTGTAGCGGTGGTGGTGGTGGTGTGGTAGATTGTGGTGGTGGTGGTGGTGGTGGTAGTGGTGGTGGGGTTTTGTGGTTGTGGTGGTGATGGTGAGTTGTGGTGGTGGTGGTGGTGGTTGTGGTGGTGTGGTGGTGGTTTGTGGTGGTGGTGGGCTGTGGTGGTGGCGGTGGTTTGTGGACGTTTGTTGTGGTGGTGGTGGTGGTGGCGGTGGTGGTGGTGTGGTGCTTTGTGGTGGTGGCGGTGGGTTGTGCTGCTGGTAGTGGTTGTGGCGGTGGTGGTGGTGGTGGTGCGGTAGATTGTGGTGGTGGCTGTGGTGGTGGTGGTGGTGGTGGTTGCGTGGTGCTGTTGGTGGTGGTGGTGGTCGTGGGTTGAGGCGGTGGTGGTGGTGGTGGTGATAGTGGTGGTAATCGTCGCTGCGTCCCTGCCGTCGCCAACACCAACGCCGGCGCTGCTGGCTGCCGCCAGTGTCGGCGCTGGCGGTGTGTGTGTGTGTGTGTGTGTTGAAACCCCCTTCCCCCCCCGCGGCGCCAGGGGGGGGGGTTGACCCCCCCCCCTGGGCTGCCTTTGGTCATCGTCGCTGCGTCCCCGCCGTGGGCGCTGCTGGCGGCCACCAGCGCCGGCGCCGGCGCCGAGGGGGGAGGGGAAGGGGGGGGGTTCGGGAGGGGGCCGAGGTTGGGGGGGGGCTGGTTTTGTCGACGGCGCCGAGTTGTTGGGGGGGGGTGCCCACCCCCCCGCTTGAAACGCGCCGCCGAATGTTCCCAAGGCAAGCGCCCGAGAAACGCGTTCTCTCGACGGTGACTGTCCCGAAATGCTTCAGACGGGCCAAGAGCGCCCTCAAGAGGGCCCAAAAGGCCCCCCCGACTGTAATTAAGACACCCGGAGCTCCCTTGCCTCCTGCGAATGCCGCGTGCGACGACATTCTGAGCGGTGATCGACAGGTCGCTACATGGAGTGCCCTCCCTCGCCTCCTCCTCCCTCGCCTCCTCCTCCTCCTCCTCCTCCTCCTCCTCCTCCTCCTCTCCTCGCCTCCTCCTCCTCCTTCTCCTCCTCCCCCCTCCCTCGCCTCCTCCTCTCCTCCTCCTCCTCCTCGCCTCCTCCTCTCCTCTCCTCCTCCTCCTCCTCGCCTCCTCCTCCTCCGCATCCTCCTCCTCCTCCCCTCTCCGCCTCCTCCCTCCTCCTCCTCCCTCGCCTCCTCCTCCTCCTCCTCCTCCTCCTCCTCCTCCTCCTCCTCCTGCGGCAGGCAGCTGGAGGTACCTCTCGGCACGCGTGGGCGCCTGGCTGCCTCACACGTCCTCCCCAGGCAGACTGGCAGGCCGAGGAGGCTGAGGGCGCCCAGGGACACGCAAACAGTTAAACATAAATCCCAGGATTCCCCCTATACTTTCCTATATCTTATGGGTGCTCGTCTTCCCCCCCATTTCCAATAGCTTCGCATAGTTATCTTCCTGGGAATCGACGTTTCATTGTGTCTGTGTGTTTCCCCTTCTGAAAACCATGTGGCGACCGCCCAAGGTCGGCTTCGCTGCCTTTCTGCTAGGCGGCGCGCGCCCAGGGCCCAGGGTGGCGCCAAGCAAGGGGGGGCGCTTCTAAGGGGCCAGGGGGCTTCTTGGGGAGAACAAGCAGATACCAGGGGGGAACGATCGAACGTCACACGACGGCGATGGCGACGGAGACAGCGACGACGCACGCGTACCGATACTCCCTTTCCAGGGTGCAGTCTGACTAGAATTTCGAAACGAGTTCAACCGCGGAGACGTGTGAAGGGTATCGGTATCGGTTCGAGTCATCATCAGATCGTGGACGCCTCCCTGCATTATATCAGAGTGAGGGGGGCGAACGGTCATCCACTGTCCCTGGGCGCGTGACTGAAATGAGGCTCTGCGGTGCGGATTGTTGATGCTGTTGTTTTCGTTGTTGCTGTTGTGGTTGTGGTTGTGGATGTGGTTGTTGATGTTGCTGTCTTTGTTGTTGCTGTTGTTTGTTGTTGTCGTCCCCCCCCGCGACCCGGCCCGAGACCCACCCGCGACCTGCCCGCATGTCGCGTTAACGAAAAAGTCGGCGCCTGCGGCGGGCTCACTGCATAATCTGTAGAAAGGCAGGCGCCTGCGGTGGGCTTCCTCAGAGCCCCGCGGACTGCCGACGCCCTCGCGCCGCCCCCCACTCGGATCCGCAGCTGCTGGGTGCTGCGTGAGAAGCCGTTTTTAGGTCTCACGAACCTCCCAGCTCTGCGGGGTGCTACGTAAGTCTTAGGTCTCACGAACCTCCCAGCTCTTCTAATGCCCCTCCCCCCACCTTTCGGGGGCGCGCAAACGTGGACCAGCGATCCATGGATTTGGCGCGCGGTCGCCAAATCCATGGATCGGGGGAGTTGCCCTCCCCAAAAAGCAGCCGGTGCAGCCTCGTCCGGCGGCGGCAGTCCGCGATTTCCCCCAGGAGCGGGACCCGTCGCTGGTCCACGCCCCCTTGATCCATGCATGCGATCGCCGCCAGATGCGTAAGAATCTTTTTTGTTAGGTCTTACGAACCTCCCCCCTTTTTCCCTTTCGACCGCATGCTGCCAGCGGTTGTCTATCCGCCGCGGGCTCCCCGGGCGGACACGGGAGAGCTTTAAAGGATATATAGGGCTGTCCCCGGCGGTCTGCCAACGACTCAGCGCCCCTCGCAGCCCGCCCGTAGGACACCCCCGGTTGGTCCGCTGAAAGAAGGAACGCTAAATAAGGAACGGAGCCCCTTCTCGGCCCTGCAAGCGCCTTCGTGCCCCAGGAGGGCAAGAGGAACAGCACCGGGGGAACCCAAGGAACATCGAGCCCCTTCCGAACCCAAGCTGTTGCTGATTTCAGCGCCTTGACTGTAAGAGGCCCCGCCCCCAACCTTCTTGGGAGGACACCCCCACGTGCACACCTCCCCCGTCTGCTCGCCAGCCCTCCCCCGGCTGACATGGCGCAGGGCCTCCGCCCGCCTTCGCTGCGCGAGGCAGACACGTGGGGTCCTCCTCCGCCTCCTCGTCCTCCTCCTCCTCCTCCTCCTCCTCCTCGTCCTCCTCCCTCGCCTCCTCCCTCCTCCTCCTCCTCCTCCTCCCTCGCCTCCTCCTCCTCCTCCTCCTCCTCTGCCTCCTCCTCTCCTCCTCACCCTCCTCCTCCTCCTCCTCCTCCTCCGCTTCCTCCGCCTCGTCCTCCTCCTCGTCCTCCGACCTCGCCTCCTCCTCCTCCTCCTCGTCCTCCTCCCTCGCCCCCTCCTCCTCCTCCCTCGCCTCCTCCTCCTCCTCCTCCTCCTCCTCCTCCTCTGCCGCCTCTTCCTCAACCTCAACATCATCTCCACCGACATCACCGTCACGATCACCAAAACCATCATCAAAACGATCATCACCACCATCACCACCACCGCCACAATCACCATCACCATCACCATCACCATCACCATCAATAATACCACCGCAAGCACCACCACCGTCATCGTCGTCGTCGTCGACATCGTATCCGTCGTCGTCATCACCACGCACCACCACCATTACCACCACCATCACCATCATCGCTACCCGCACCCCCACCCCCACCACTACCCCACCCCCCACCATCGCCATCACCATCACCATCACCATTACCATCACAAACACCATTTCCATCACCATCACAATGACCATCACCATCAGCATCACCATCATCACCATCACCATCACCACCACCACCATCACCATCACTCATCACCCACCTCTCATCACTCACCACTCATCACGCTCATCACCATCATTACCACTCATCACTTATCATCAGCCTCATCCTCATCCTCAACCTCAACATCATCCTCATCCTCCTCCTGATCATCGCCATCGCCACCACCATCACCACCATCACCACCATCATCATCATCACCATCATCATCAGCATCATCATCATCATTTACATCACCATCATCATCATCAGCATCATCGTCATCATCATCACATCACCATCACCACCACCAGGATCACCATCACCATCACATCACCATCACCACCACCACCACCACCATCATCATCATCATCATCATCATCATCATCATCATCACCAACATCGTCATCATCATCATTATCATCATCGTCATCATCGTCATCATCCTCCTCATCATCATCGTCATCATCACCATCATCATTATCATCATGATCGTGCTCACGACCATCAGCAACAACATCAGCAGCATCAGCACCACTGTCATCGCCATCTTCGTAACCATCTACATCACCATCATCACCATCATCATCCCTCTCCTCCTTCCTCTCCTCGTCCCTCCCTGGCTCCATCCCTCCCTCTCCTCCTCCTCCTCCTCCGGGGAAGTCCAGAGGACACCTCCGATGTCCAGAGCACCCGAGTTTAAAACCAGAAGGGAGTCCAAGGAAGTCGGGGGGAAGTCCACGGCAGAAGCCGTGGAGGGAGGTCTCTCGGCTGGAAGGGAAGGCACTGCGCCAGCAGACCAGATCCGCACCCGGGGGGGCTCCTCCTCCTCCTCCTCCTCCTCCTCCTCCTCCTCCTCCTCCTCGTCCTCCTCATCCTCGTCCTCCTCCTCCTCCTCCTTCCCCCCTCCAAAGTATGATGGTGGTGGTGGACAACAGGCCCATCACCCCTTGTTACCACCCGTGCGTCTTCGGCGGTAATCGCGGTCTTTGGTGGTAGTCGCTACTCACTGGTTTGGCGGTCTTTGACGCGAACGCTGTGCAGTCAACCAGTATAGTAAGGATGCGAGATAAGGATGCAAGGGCCTTGGGAACCCATCTCGAAGCTTCCCGACCGGGGTGCGGCCAGCGGAAGTGGCCGAGGGTGGACCGAGGAGGCAGTGATGCAAGGGTACCCTTGGGAAGGTTGTCCATGCTTATTATGCGGGTTGACTGTGCGCCCCTTGTCAACCGTGCGTCTTCGGCGGTAATTAATCGCGGTCTTTGGTGGTAGTCGCTACTACCCACTGGCTGCCTTTGGCGGTCTTGAACGCGAGCGCTGTAGTGTCAAGCTGTTGAGGTTCTCAATGGTTGGATGCCGACAGCATCCCCTTCGAGCAAGACTCCTGAGCATCGTTTACCCGACCCCCATCCCCAGCGGCGCTGTCTGGGCCCCACTGGCCGATTTACCCCCTAGATGGGGATATAGGCCGTTCCCTTCGGGTTTCGAGGGGTGTATCCCCAACTGGGGTGGTAATTTGGTGGGGGTTCTGAAGTGGATGAGGATGGGGATGGGGATCGGTTAAACGATACTGAACTCCCGTGTCGAGCGGAGCAACTAGATGCCTCCTAGATAGGGTCGGAGTAGACGGGGTCGGAGGACCTCACCGCATTGCCGATACATCGGCGATGCCATCGGCGATGCATCGGCGATGCGCCTGCGATGCATCGACGACGTCAGCGATGCATCGGCGACGTCGGCGTGGGGAAACACGGGCTCCACATCGAGCCGCATCGCCGATGCATGGGCGATGCGGCGCGATCCTTCGACCCCCTCTGCTCCGACCCCATCTGGGAGGCCTAGAGCTAGGTCGGGCATGTCCCCCTACAGGCGGATTTTGGACGATAAATAAAAGAATACGCAGAACATGCCCTAAAAGAGCTCAAACAAATTGTCAGAAAATGGTCCCCTGACTATTTTCTGGACTATCTTTGAAGACTCCCCCTGTCGAGGGGCAGGCCCGACTTAGGCCTAGAGCAGCTTCGCTCGGGTCGGGCGAAAGGGGGGGATAGCAAAGGGGGGGTTTGAGAATCAGCTCACGTAGCTGATTTTCCCGGCGCCTCCCGGCGCCGGAGGCGGCCATCTATCGAGGAATGGGCCCATCGGTGGGGCCGAAACCAGCTGCATGCAGCCAATTTTGTACCCCCCCCTTTCCCAATCCCCCCCTTTCGTCCGGCCCGATTCGCGGGGATGCCTCCGCTCGGGAGGCCCTCCAGAACGGCGCGGGGCGGAGCTGCGGGCCGCGTCGGTGCTTCGCTTGGGCCGCCGGCGAGGCTGCGCGGCGGCACGCCGAGGAGGCTCGCTGCACAGGGAGGGCAGCCGTGGCTGCGACCCGGGCGGAAGCGGCTCCTCCTCCTCCTCCTCCTCCTCCTCCTCCTCCTCCTCCTCCACCAGGCGAAGGGGCCCGAAGACACATCAAGAAACACACACGAGTCCCAGGATTCTCCATACTTTCAGGTTTTGTTCTGGGTCTTCGTTTTCCACCCCCCCTTTCCCATACTTCCCCATCCCTTCCTGGGAACCGACGACGAGTACTTGTGTCTGTGTGCTTATTTTCCCCTCCTAGAAAAGAGCGTGGCGATGGGGATGGCCCTCTCTCAGAAGGCGGGGCGGGGCCTCTCAGGAGCCCCAAGGGCCTTCTCAGGAAGGACCCGAGGCGTCTGAGAAGACCCGCCCCGCTAGCTAACACGCCCCCGTGCCTTCTTCGAAACACCCAACATCTCCATGGGAGCCGGCTTCCCTCGCACCACCCCCTCGTATGCAGCTGCCAACAGCCTGGGACATGAGACAGCGACGACCTGCACCTTGGCCAATTGGACAAGAGCCGCTTCAAGTTTCCAAGCGTACGAGGGCTTCTGCCATCGACGATGCCAAAGCTGAGACAACGCTTTAGACAGCTGGGGAGAAAGCAGGGTGAATCCGCCCCTCCTCCTCCTCATTATCCTCCTCCTCCTCCTCCTCCTCCTCCTCCTCCTCCTCCTCCGCCTGCGCACATCTGGCCGACCACAAATCCTCCATCTCCTCTGGACTAGGTTCAATTAGACTTATGGCCAATCTGACATAACCTTTGCCCACTCGAGCCCCGACCGTGTCACACGACGACTCCGCAACAACTATTCTATGGGATGCCCGAATCTGTCGCGGGCCTGGCCCACCCTACTCCTTCCCCGAGAAAGAGCTTCCAGCAGCAGGAGATGGGATCGTCCACGGCTCGACTCCCAGGCAAAATCCTTACCCACCTTCGCCCTCTCCATCCTTCCCCCCCATTTTCATGGAGTCCTTCGGGCAATCTCACCAGCCCTTTGGGCGGTGATCTCTTTTTTCTTCCACAACCCCCCTTCCCTTCGCGGGGGGACCTGGCCCAAGAGGGCCCCAACAGAGGCGCGTCCTCGCCCATTTCATCCTCCTCCTCGCCCATTTTCTCCTCCTCCTCCTCCTCCTCCTCCACCTCCTTCTCGTCCTGCCCCTCCTGCCCCTCCTCCTCCTCCTCCTCCTCCTCGTCCTCGTCCTCCTCCTCCTCCTTTTCCTCCTCCTCCTCCTCCTCCTCCTCCTTCTTCGTTATCCTCCTTCCCCCTCTGTCCTCATCGTCGTCCTCCTTCCTTCTTCCCCCTCCTTTTCCTCTTCTCTCTACTTCTCTCCTCTTCCTCCTCCTCCTCCTCCTCCTCCTCCTACTCCTCTACTCCGCCTTTTTTATTCCTCCTCCTCCTCCTCCTCCTCCTCCTCCTCCTCCTCCTCCTCCAGTTTCCAGTTTCCAGTATGGGGGGCAGCTCCGCGCGCGCCGCGGGCCCACGCGTCGGGCCTACTGCAAGGGCCCGACTCCTGCTCGCCTGGCGGCTCCTTCTCGGGGCATCGCTAACTCTCCTGAGGGCCAGGACAGTAGCCCTTGGGGAAGCTGGCGGGAAGTGAGTCGACGGATGGCCTTGAATCCTGTGGGGGTGGCAGGCATGCACTCTGCTCGGAGCTTCCTGCTCCGATGGGCCGACCACCCCCACATCTAATACATAACGTCACCCCCTATATGTACGGAGGTGGGGACGATGTGACTCGTGGGCGTAAAAAAACTCCAGGGTGGCAGGGTCGATTAACCCAGCGAACTTTCCCTAGGACCCCAACCCGAGCACACCTCACACACTGTACGATCGCCATGCTGTTCGATGGGATGCGGGCTCAACAAAGCCTCCCGAAGCCGTCGGACCAAAGCGTCCCTGGGGGCCGTCAAAGCCCCGACTCTGGGCCCGTAGGTCCAGGCCAGGGATTGAATGACAGCAAGGCGCTTAACTATTAGGTTCATCTCATGATCTTGTTCGCGAACATGATCGAGAATCTCTTCAGGCAGTTCGTAGAAGGCTGCTCCCCTCCTAGCTACTGCATCAGCAACGTGGTTGACGAAATAGAAGACAGGGTATACAACTCCAGGCCCAATATCTTCAAGAGAGGAGTGGGCCGTAACTTTATCTAGGGTGAAGGGATGGGCCCGATTCGAAATAACTTTCCATAACACATTCCAGAGGTCAGTATTGAATATGTGCCGCCAAAGAGCCCCATGTCTATACCCTCGGAAAACGTACATACTATCGGTGACTAAGTGGATAGGCCCCTGCAATCCGAGTGCACTGATGGCGGCGATGAGCTCGCCGCGGTTGATGGTCTGCTTGCCTGGGACGGGGCCGAAGATCTTGCCAACCGCACGGATGTCCTGATCGAACAACGCAAGGCCCCATCCAATCCTCCTGAGCCTCGGATCCCCAGTGAAATTACCTCCCGACGCATTAATTTCAACAACACGCCAATCAGGGAACCGATAAGCCCAGGGGAGTCGCAATACTCCAGTTCCTTGGGGGTCCTCGGCACCATGGAAATTAGCAGCCAAGCCAACCGTATGCTCCTGCGGCTGTAGGCCTCGTAACCACTTGATAGCATTGGCTGGAGCCTCGGCAATAGCTCGCTGGAGGAGGTGCTGTGATTCAGCAGTGGCTGGGTGAAAACGGGCAAAATCTGGGAGGCAAGGGCACGTCCAGTAGCAGTGGGAAGCGTCCTCCTGCGGCTCCCACACCTCCAACATGCAAAACTGCCTTCCTCCCCTTTTATACCTGCAAGATATCTGCGCTGCCCATGCCAGACTATGCCTTGGCTACTGCCGTGGCGGCTGGCACGAGGTAGGATTCGTCATCTTCGCCTCGCTTCCAAGCTCGGGTGATGGCTTGAAACTGATAGCTGTCAATACAGTCTCCTCCTCCTCCTCCTCTTCTTCTTCCTCTTCTTCTGCTTCTTCTTATTATTCTTCTTCTTATTCTTCTGATTATTCTTATTATTCCTCCTCTTCCTCCTCCTCCTCCTCTCCTCCTCCTCCTCCTCCTCCTCCTCCTCCTCCTCCTCCTCCTCCTCACTCTTTTAGTCCTTGTCCTCCTCATCCTCGTACTCCTTCTCCTCATCGTCTTGCCTCTTTTGCCTCCTCCTCCTCCTCCTCCTCCTCTCTCTTTGTTTTCCCTTTTTTCCCTTTTTTTTTCCTCCTCATTCTCCCCCTTCACTGAGCATCGTTTCTGGATCGGCTCGTGGAGAAACTTTTTGGTCAGCCGCCGCGCGACTACGGTCTGGCGGCAACAAGCGTGTCCGGGACGGCGGAACTAATTGCACACAAGGTGCGGCGCACGTGCACTGAGCAAAATGCTCCGCATTCGCCGTGTCGCACCTAGGCGCCGCCCGGTCCAAAAAAACGAGCGCACAGTGGTGCGGGTGCTACGGAACGTCGCCCTTGCGGCGCCAAGCTCCGAGTATCACCCCAGACAAGCAACTGGCACCAATCCGGAGAACCGGCAACTGGGGGTAGAAAGCGGGCTGACGGCGCTGAAAGCTAAACCACTCAGCGCGCAGCCAGCGAACACCAGTACAGAGCTGTTGGGGCTGGCGGCGGCCGACGGATGAGCCGGTACCGGTGGAAAGGGATAGGTGCGCCGAGAAACATGGGCGAGGCGCCACACTGGCAAGGCAACCCGCCACAGCCACCCTCACCTCGGTGGACACCGCCGACCTTCCGAAGTCACAGGGCCGACCGGCAGTGGGAGGGCTCCTGCAGCCCGCAAGGGGCGACTGGCGTGGAAAAGGGGGGTGCAGCTAACCGCCGCAAGAGATACGTAACTGGATGGCAGCTGCACGCCGAGAGCGTAAACACGCGAAGCGTCAAGAATTACGGGGGGGGGGCAGCACTTGGCGACAGTCAAAACGGCAGCGGCGTAGGCAACCGACCGAAAAGAACCGACCGAATGCAGCCGACCGCGAAGCAACCGAACAGGCCGAACCGAGGGACATCACTGTTCTGCAACTCGAGCCACGTTGGATCACGCCCGAGATCGCCCAGGGAGAGCGAGTGGAGAGTTTTCTTATATGCCTCCTAGATGGGGTCCGAGTAGATGGGGTTGGAGGATCGCGCCGCATCGCCGAGGCCTTGGCGAGGTCGGTGATGTATCGGCGCCATCGGCGTGGAGAAATTCAGTTCCTGCAGCGAGCCACATCGGTGATGCATCGGCGCTGCGGCGCGATCCTCTGACCCCATCTACTCGGACCCCAACTGGAAGGCCTAGATCTCTGGGCCCCCGGGGGCCCAACTCTCCGATGTCGCCGTGGCGCCCTCCTCGGCCGCTCCTGCCGAGTCGCCACCCTGCTCGCTCCGGCACGATCCCTTGGAGCCAGCTCCGCGCCCACGCCGTCGCACCGCGCCCCGGTCGCCGCGAGCCTCGTCAGCCAAGCAGGCCGTTTTTTTCCTCGAGCTCGGCACCACGGGAAGGCTTTGCAGCAGCAGCACACTACAGGCAAGCGGTGTCCTCTAGAGGGAAGTGAGAAACGGCGGCCAGGTGGCGCCCATTGCGTGGGGTTGCGTCGCCCAAGCGTGATATCAGGATTGGAATCTGCATAGGCAGCTACACGAGGCCGAACTTCAACCACGTAGTTAGAGTTCGCATCCAACGCGTATGGTAACGAGAAATGGTGAGGATACATGCCTCTTGGACGTCCAAGTTGACGCCATTTTCAGCCAAGGACTGGCTAAGGATGGGTCGAAGAAGCAAGGATGCATGGCTACTCGGGGATATTTCTTATACTTTCCATGCGCGTTCACTGTAAATGCACTGGCTGCGATTGGTGCAAACCATGCTTATCCACGGACTGCTGGTATAGTTCGTTGATGTACTCGACCCCGCTGCCATCGCAAGAGGCCGCCAGGGCAGTGCAAAAGGCCCTAAGAGGTCCCCAGGATGGTCAAATAAGATGGCACGAGGCTCCAGTATAGCTCAGCGTTGGGCCCACGATAGGAAAGATTCGTCAAATCATTATGAGCATTAGGTTCTTCAGAAGAATTCTCGTCTCAAAGTGGAGGTAAGGAACCACATGGCGCAAGCCCATACTGAGACATATTGTCATTTCGTGTCCACACCCTGAAGTGGGCCGCTTGGACGACGGGCGCAATGATCCAGGCTGAAGCCCATGCGACTGTACGAATGGCGGTGGCAACAGCATTGCCACAACTAATGGCGCCACTGAGGCTGACTACTCACAGCAAAGCTTGTAGTCGAACGAGCTCAGGCAGATGGCGAACGCCTGCATCACGAGGGAGGATGAAGAGGAGGAGGAGGAGGAGGAGGAGGAGGAGGAGGAGGCGGTCACCTCCTTTTGCTACTGTTTCTCTTCCTCCTGCTCCTCCTGAGGAGCAGGATCCAGCCTCGAGCGGATTGCCACACCCCTCTGCAGGAGAGGCGACGACGGCGACAACCTGAGACGCCCTCCGAAACCACTGAAAACGCCACTCCTCCTCCCCCTGCCCGAAAGCATGCGATCGCGCAAATCGAACATCAAAAATGCAAACGACCCCCAATGCCCGCACGCGGAGGCCACAACAAACACCGTCGGAACCACCCGCAAGTTCAACCGACGAGTGCGCGCATCGATCGAGGAAGTCGCCAATGCAGGAGGAACCCAGAGGATCTCTCTCCAAGGTCAAACGATAAACGACCAGCAAGAGGAGCAACCGACGACGACGAAGGCGAAGGCGAGAGCGAAGGCGACGAAGGGCACCTGGTGCAGGCTGCTCCGGCCGTGAGACGGATGCGGCCCCGAGGGCCGGTGCTCCCGCGAGATCTGCGACGGGCTAGTAGAATCTCGCCAAAGGGGGAGGCTGTAGAGGATGAGATAAAGGATGAGGAGGAAGAGGAGGAGGAAGGGGAGAAGGAGGAGGAGGAGGAGGAGGATTCTAAAGAGAGCGGTTCCACCGCGATCTCACCCTGAAAAGCCCCGACCGAGAGCTGACGCTAATGATCGACGCTGCTGGGGAACTGTGAACTGCGGGGGCGTGCATCCCCCGAGGAGCCAGTCAGCCGCCTCTTCCTCTGGGTCCAGAGGCACAGCCCTTGGCTCACAGACAAAAGCGCCGCTTGCGGTCCGAGGGCCAGAGGACGGACCGACCAGGTTCGCGGGCTCCCCAGAGCCTGACCCCTGCCCAGGACCAAAGGAAAAAGAAACCCCGTCTCCAAACAGCTCCTTACGTGCCTGGAAACTCTGGACCACCTCCCGCTCGTCATCCTGTCGCACCGCCTCGCATACCGCTCTAGGGGCCCTTTCCTTCTTGGGTAGAGCCCCTTTCGCAAGTCTGGCCAGGCTCTCACTACCTCTGGGCGTGCTTCCAGGACAGGACTTGCGGAGGTGCCTGGAATCAGCTGTCGCAAATCGGCCGCACTCGTGGCAGACATGAAAAGAGTGGGCCCCCACCATGTCGCTCTGTGGGACTCGTGGATGGCCTCGGCTGCACCCTGCCGCAACTCCTCCTGCGCTCTCGCCCTGGGGGCCCTCGCGCACGGCACAGGGAGGAGCGCGCCACTGGGCAGCACAGGGCTCGAGGAGGGAGGAGGAGTGAACGAGTTGGAGACACCTGAAGGGGCCCAGGGACACACAAACGAATAGACACAAACAATAACGAGATCCCCAATCTCTTCCCCGTATTTTCCGGGTGTTTGCCTCCCCCCCCCTCTCATATGTTCCCATATTTTCCTGGGAATCAACGATTCATTGTGTCTGTTTTCTTTCCCTCCTGAACATTACACTTGTCGGCCGGCGAATGCCGGCCGACAAGTGTAATGTTTCCGTATCATTCGCCGGCCGTTTGTATTCCCTCTTTCCTCCTGCTCCTCCTCCTGCTGCCGCGCACGTTGTGTTTTACGCGACCGCCGTAGTGCCGCCGCTCCCGCAAAGCGGTGAGAATCGGCTGGCCTTGTCTTGTCTTCTTTCGCCCACGCGCTCTGGCGTATGGCATGCGTGAGTGCATGAGTGAACATTACACTGCCACTTCGGGCCAACCTCACGCATCGTGTGCTCAGAACGGGCGACGGCCTCCCGCCTCGCGGTCTGGCGTGGGGCCCTGGCAGCTCGCTCGACGCGCTCAGCTCGGTCGACACCGGCCTCGGGAGACAGCTGGACCCCAGAGATCGCCGCGCGTCGCCTTGCGCACGACCCCTCTCTCCCACGCCAGCTTCGCCCCGATCTCGGCCCCACGTCCGCGACTGCGTTGCCTGCCCGCCGCCAGGAAGCGGCCTCTGGAGGTTGCCGGCCTCTCGGACTGCAGCTGAGCGCACGAGGGGGCCCATTCGAGCTCGACCTCTCTTTCTGGTGGGCTTGTTTTCCACCACCACCACCATAAGTTGGAGGGGGAGGGGGTCCTCCTCCTCCTCCTCCTCCTCCTCCTCCTCCTCCTCCTCCTACTCCTCCTCGTCCTCCTCCTCCTCCTCCTCCTCCTCGTCCTCCACCTCCTTCCCCCCTCCAACTTATGGTGGTGGTGGTGGTGGGAAAAAACAGGCCCATCACTTTCGCCCCTGCTCTGCAGGGCCTGACGAACTCCATGCCACAGGTCCCCAATGGGACCGCCCATGATTTTGCGGGGGCGCCGCGCGCGCGGGGGCTCTCAGGAAGGCCCGGTGACGGGTCACAAACAACAGTGCGCCTGTCCTGCCCTTGAGTGCCATGGCCTCCTCCTCCTCCTCCTCCTCCTCCTCCTCCTCCTCCTCCTCCTCCTCCTCCTCTGTCCTCCTCCTCTGTCCTCCTCCTCCTCTGCTCTCCTCTTCTTGAGCTTCCTCCCCCCCCCTCTCTCTGGGCCCCGCGCCCTCCAGGGGTTTCAGCCCGTGGGACCGAATGAAGAGGGCCCGTCAAGGGTCTAACCAAAATGGCTACCTGGCCCCACTGACCGGTCAGGGGCGCCAACTGATAGCAGCGACAGCCGCTCCGCAGCGTCGCCCCCCCGGGCCATCCGAACGGCGCCCCCCCGACCCGCCCCCGAATGCCGCCACCCGACCGCACTCCCCCGATAGTCGCCCAGCGCTCCAGCCCTGAGAGACAACTCCAAATCCAGGAGGGCATCTTCTGAGGCCGCGGAACTGCAAGGTGCTCTGGAGGCAGACCATGAAGCCAAAGCGTTGGGTCGGCGTCTAGGCCCGCAACGGTTTGACCCACGGACGAACTGGATCGCCTGAGTTCGGGGTACTCGTCATAATCCCACCAGCCCTCTGGGCGTCGGTGGTTTAGGGCGTGTTCTCTTCTACCCCTCCCTCTTCCCCTTCGGGGATGGGATTTACCCTTGCCCGTACCCCCTCCCCGTGGACCTGGACGGGATGGGGCGGGGAGGTGTCAGAGCGTCCAAAACGGCCTCGGCGAGGAAGCCAAACTCATTGATTTTACTCTGGTTTTGGCCCCATTTTGGCCTCCTGGGGGGGACCCTAATTAAGGTCCCCCCCTTTGTTGACCGATCTCCTCCAAGATGGCCCCAAGAAGCGCCCAGGAGGCCCCAAGAGGTCCCAAGATGGCCCCAAGATGGCCCCAAGAGGCCCCCAAGAGGCCCCCAGGAGGCCCCCAAGAAGACCCTAAGCGGCCCCAAGAGGCCCCCCCGAGGCACCCAAGGTCCCGAAGAACCCCCCAGGATCGCCAAGAGACCCAAGATGTCCCAAGAGGCCACCAAGAATCGCCCAAGAGATACCCCAAGAGGCTCCGAGGGGCATCCAAGAGACTTCTGGCCCTTGTGCTTGCCCTCCTCATCCTCCTGTTCCTCCTTCCTGCTCCTACTCCTTCTCTTCCTCCTCCTCCTCCTCGTCCGCCTTCTTCTCATCCTATTCATCCTCCTTCTTCCCACTCCCTCATCCATCCATCCATCAATCCATCCATCCATCCATCCATCCATCCATCCATCCATCCATCCATCCATCCACCTCCTCCTTCTCCTCTTCACTCCTTTGCACGGTTCGGCCGTCCTCCTCTTTGCTGCCGCACTTCCCTGATCACCTCAACTCGCGGACAGCGCCGCTCCCTTCCTGCCTGCCCCCTCCTCCTCCCCATCCCCTCCCCCCCCATCCCCTCCCCTCCTCCATCTCCTCCCCACGCCTTCCTCCCTCCCCTCCTCCATCTCCCAGCTCCGCTTCTCGTTCCGTCGCTCAGTCCCTCCCTCCCTCCCTCCCTCCCTCCCCTAATACTGCGCGCCCCTGGGGATGGTGGGGGATGAGGAGGACGAGGAGGAGGAGGAAGAGGAGGAGGAAGAGGAGGAGGAGGAGAACTGGCCTGATACGGCGAAAACGGATGTCGAAAGTCCATGTTGAAGACGTCCTTTCCGACGCGTCCAAACTGCAGGAAGACGGGCGGGTCCGGGGAGTCCTGCAGCAAACCCGCTGTGGGGCGAAATGGGGAGTTCCGGGCGGAGGAAACAACCAGGGGGGGGGGTAGGCAGACGGTCCCTTCCTCCTGCTCCACCTCCTCCTCCTCTTCTTTTTTCTCCTCCTCTTCCTCCTCCTCCTCCTCCTCCTCCTCCTCCTCCTCCGCCTCTCACCCTCCAGGGGCGGGCAGGGAAAGGGTCGAGGAGGAGAGGAACGTCGACGACGATGCCGCCGACGAGGCTGCACAGCACGGGAAACGTGAGCTCGTGGATGCTGCCGCCGCGCGCGACAAGTTCTGCGAGGCAGGAGGGGATAGCTCGGCGACTGTGGCGGGTCCTGCTGTGGCCGTGCGAGCGTGGCCCTCCCTGGAGGCGTGAGAAGCAGATGCCAAGAGGAAGGCGCCGACATCCAGAGTGGGAGGCAGACGCGCCTGGGCGGGGTGGGCTATCGGCCCCCCGTCGGCGATTCATAAAGGATTGGGGGTCGATGCGTCCCCCTCGTGAGACCGGCCCCCTGACGTGACGTGCTCATCCCTCTTCCTCTTCCTTCCTCATCCTCCTTCTCCTCCTCCTCCTCCTCCTGTGGAGAGCGGAAGGGAAGGGAGAGGCGAGAGGAAATACGATCATCCTTCGAGATGTCGCTGCCGGGCGACGACGGGAAGGACCTCCTCTTCCTCCTCCTCCTCCTCCTCCTCCTCCTCCTCCTCCGCTCCTTTTTCTTACACATAACTCCTCCCTGTCGCACCCCGAGGCTTGTCGGCAGGGCGGGCCGGGCGTTTCGCCTGACACTTCCATGCCACATATGATCCTGAAGCTTAGAAGTACGTGAGAATTTCACGGATTGAGGGCGGGTGGTTTTCAACATGTGGTTCCCGCCTTAGTGCCGCGCGCGTTCGTCTGAAATACATGTAGCTCTCACCTTGGCGCCGCGCACACTCGTCTGAACCATTTGAAACAAAAAAACACCGATTTTGGGCGGGCCATTTTCAAACTGTGGTTCTCGCCGTAGCGCCGCGCACATTCGTCTGACACATTTGCAAGGGTTTCACGGATTGAGGGCGGGCCGTTTTCAAAATGTGGTCCTCTCGCCTTTAGCGCCGCGCGCATTCGTATTAATACTTTGCAACTATATCCTGGATTCAAATGATCAATGTACCAGAATGTACCAGAAATTTCGTTTTGAGAGGATTCAGGACTATCAAGGCGCAACAGGTACGTCGATTCGCGGTGTTCGAATCCGAAGAATGGTGTTCTGGCACGATTCAGGATCGTCAAAACGTAACAGACAAGTTGATTCGTGGCGTTTGGGCCCCGAAAGTAATTGTATTGGCGCGATTCGGGATGTTCAAACGGTTGTATCGCAACGGGGCACTTCCCTCAGTGGACATGAATCCTTCCAGGGGCCCGTGATGAGGGAGCTTGGAAGCAGGTTCTATTATAACGTCGTTGATGAATCTGGGATTTACACACTCCTCCTCCTCCTCCTCCTCCTCCTCCTCCTCCTCCTCCTCCTCCTCCTCCTCCTCTCGATGATCCTCTCGATGTCTCCCCCCCTGCGCCTATCCCTCCCCCCCCGGAGCTGCCCCCGAGCGGCAAAGGCAGGCGGGCGCGCGCAAGGGGAAGAGCGGGGCCGAAGGGACGACCGCGAGGACGAGGCACACCGGCCGAAGCGGGGATAGCGGGAGGTAATTAGGAGGCGCGCCAGCCGAAGCGAGGAGAGCGGAGGGCCCCTGAGACCGAGCCCGCCGCGGGCGCGGGGCAAGGGTGCGCCCACCTCCTCCCCCCTCCCCCCCCTCGTTCCTTCCCCTCCTCCCCCTCCCCTCCCCCCGTCCTCCCCTCCATTCCTTCCTCTCCTCCCTCCTCCCCCCCCTCCTCCTCATCCTCGCCTCCTCCCCTCCCCTCCCCTCTCCCTCCTCCCTTCCTCCCCTCCTCCCCCCCTCATCCTCCTTATCCTCGCCTCGCCCCTGTCTCGCCTCGTCTCCCTCGTGCTCCCCGTGCCCCCTCCCGTGAACGCCACAGTGGAACTGGCGCGCGGCGGGGCGGCACGAGCGGGGGGACGGGAATGGGGGAGGAGGAGGAGGAGGAGGAGCAGCAGGAGGAGGAGGAGGAGGAGGAGGAGGAGGAGGAAGAGGAGGAGGAAGAAAAAGAGGAGGAGGAGGAAAGGGAGGAGGACGAGGAGAGGAAGAAGAGGTGGAGGAGGAAGAGGAGGAGGAGGAGGAGGAGGAGGAGGAGGAGGAGGAGGAGGAGGAACGGGACCAATGTAAACCCAAGCGCCATCAACGATTTTGGAGTAAACCCGCTTGTAGCTCTTTTTGCACAGGCCCCTACAACGGGACATTTCCACTGAAGGAACTGCCTCGCTGACAGACAACAGTCTGAAAACCCAAAGGTATGCCCAAACAGTACTTTCAGGGTTCCAGCACGACGGATCAACCTGTCTGTTACGTATTGGCGGTGTTTAATCGAATCAAGACGCCATTCTTGGGACGTCAACACCGCGAACCAATCTAACTGTTGCGCCCCCAAAATCCAAACCCCATTCCAAAATACCATTTCCCGTACGCCGATCATGGGAACCCGTTATACATATATATATATACACATATGTGTGAACGTGTGCGTCTGTCTGTACAATTGCAAATTTGAAAAAAAAAAAAAATGACAAATGTGCGCGGCGCTACGGCGAGAACCACACTTTGAACAAGAACGGCCGAATCTTTAAAACGAACGCGCGCGGCGCTGAGGCGAGAACCACATGTTGAAAACGGCCGCTTTCAATCCATGCAACTCTTGCAGCTGTTCGAAACGAATGTGCGCGGCGCGAAGGCGAAAACCACATTTTGAAAAACACGACCCGCCCTCAATCCGTAAAGCTCTTACAGCATCCTCAAACGAATATGCGCGGCGCTAAAGCGAGAGTCGCAAATTGAAAACGACCCGCCCCCAATCCGCGAACCTCCTTCAAGCTCATAAAACGAATGTGCGCGGCGCTGAAACGAGAAACAAATTTTGAAAACGACCCGCCCTCCATTTGCGAAGCTGCTGCCATTGTTTAAGCTTCCGAATCATATGTGGTAAAGAATGTCAGGCGGAACGCCCAGCCCGCCCTGAAAACTGGCCTCGGGGCGCGACACGAAAAGGATAGTCAGAAAGAAACGGAGTGGAGGAGGAGGAGGAGGAGGAGGAAGAGGAGGAAGAGGAGGAGCAGGAAAACGAGGAGGACGAGGAGGGGGAACAAAAGGAGGAGGAGGAGGAGGAGGAGGAGGAGGAGGAGGGGAAGCAACTCGGGGCTGGCCGGCGGCCGTGCCGGGCAGGAGGCGCGGCGCGGGCGCGGTCCTCGTCATTCGTGAGCTGGAAATTCTTGACGCTGGCCTGCGTGACGCGCTTGTTAAAGTTGAGCACGAAAGCGCCTGTCTGCGGCGGGGGGCCACCCCGAGCCGCGGTTTGGAGCAAGAGCGGTGCGGAAGTGTACAGATGTTACCCCCCCAATCAGTGACCTACCTTTATGTGCTGTGGCGCAGTAGGCCGACCGATGTTGAGATGCCAATGGTATTCGTGTATAAGTATATACAAAGGGTTAAGCATGAAAACGCATTTCATGTGCTGGATATCCATACTAACTATAAACATAATAGCATAACTACTCACATCAGAACGAAGCAAATGTCAGAGCCGGTTGGTTCTTATCGCGCCCGAAGAGCATCCCAATGAGACTTCGATGAACACCCCGTCAAGGACGAATTGGTGATGTTGTCCTCATCACAACGTAGCCCAGAGTATGCCACGGCACAGTGGCGATAACAGGGTTGGACCCGCAAGAAATCCGACGCGGGTTCCAGGCCCCGCGGGCGCGCAGTCATTGTGAACGACAAACCGCTGCGTTGGCGCGCAAAGGATAGCACCCACGGCAGCACCCCCACGCAGTGCAGACGCACTACCAAAGCCTACCCCCGCAGGCCTGCCGCGGTAGATTATCCACACTGTACGTTGCGCGGAATACGTTGAACTACGCGCGCCGAGTTACCTGGGAGGAATCAGCGCCCTCTAGCCGCCGAGGACGTTGCACTTCTGCTGGTGGACAACGAAGTCGTGGATGGCACCAGGCACGCGTAATTTGTAGGAACGCGCCGAATCACTGCGAAAGAAAACGTCGCTTTTCTTTTTTTTTCCCAACCAGCTTTCCGCAAGGGGCTTCCAGTCTACCTTGCGCGCGGCCCCAAGGCCAGGCGCCCGATCCCCCGCCATTTCGGGGCTCAGTCTCGTAAGAGGCAGCGCGCGCGGCTCACCGCGCCGCACCGCGCCCAACCGCTGCCCCCGCGTGGCGGGGTGAATCGGGTCTCCCTGAGGCTCGGGGCCGTCAGTCAAATCCATCTCGTCGGAGGTCGCCGCGTCGGCCTCCACGTCTGCCCACGCCTTCGGCCCTCTGCGTGCGCTGGTCGGCTTCGCGTCCTCCGCGCGCATTCTCCGCGCGTGCTCAACGCTGCTCCAGATCCGATCCGCTGCCTTGTGGTTGGCGCCAGACATGGCGCGGGCGTTCGCGCGGGGGGTCCTCGGGAGCTCCGCCAAATGAATCACGGCCTGGTTGCGCGGGCTCTCGGAAACCAAACGCGCGCTGAAGGTTGGGTTCAGGTGGGCAGGGGGCGCGCGCCTCGCGCTGCGACGGCGCGGGACCGGGAGGCAATCGCCCTCGCGCAGGCGGGCGACTAACTCCCCGCGCGCGCTGCATCCGCAGATGGGGCGCGCCGCCCCAGTCCAGTCAACGAGCAGCTTGTCCCCCGGCAGCGCGCCCGCGATCTCCGCGCCCAGCGCCGCCCAGAGCTCCGGGGGCGCGCGCTTCCACTTTGCTCGCTCGCGGCGCAGGCCCCTGCCAGGCGTCGCGTTCTCCCGCCCGACGCACGGCGCGTTCTTCCAAACCGGTCTCGGTTGCAAGAGGTCGCTCAAGCACCGTCTGGGCCGCCTCCGCAGGCAGTGGCGGGGCGACGGCAGACGGCCGCCCCAGGCCCCTGGCGCGATGGCGCGGGCGAGGCAGCGCGCGGGAGGCGCGGGCGCCCGCGGCGCCGGCTGCCGACCCTGCCACGGAACAGCCGCAGCGATGACAGCCCGTTCGCGGAGGGGGGGGGGGGGGGGCGACAGGGGAAAGGAAGAGTGCGAGTGGCGGCGATGGGCGACAACCGTTGCGATCGAGCTGCTGGGCGCTAGTTTAGTTTGAAATAATCTCGCCGCCACAGCGAGGCGACGTCCCCGCTGATCATCGACGACCCCAGGCATTGCCCCGGTCGAACCGAGGGCGCCGTCTCAGATGGAACGTTAACCAACCGAACGATGCGGATGACGAGCCTCGGGTGCAATCGAGCACGCGCGTCTGCCGTTTCATATGGCGGCGACAAGTCACAGCGATGGCATAGCGCTGTGCTCCTGGTAAGTGTGGTAAGTGTGAGGAACGGCGATGACGCGGTGGCGGCGGGCTGACTGAGCCCGCCTGCAGCGCGATGCGCATGGGTTCCAAGACCCGCTGGCATTGCGTAAGTTCACACTGCGGGGCGAAGGAGTGCGGGCACCCCCGGCGAAATCCCCGCGCGGCGCTGTCGAGCTACCCGCGTCTACGCCGCGGCTCTCGCCGCGGGTGCCAACGCTGACCTAAAGTTGGCAATTGACGCGCCGCAGGCCTTTCACTTAACCCCAGCGGCGGGGCCGCGAGTCGGCGGGCACCCTGCGCATCCACTCCCACACCAGCTCGTTATGGTGGGATCTCTGTATTCTTCTAAGGGCCCCCCTCTGATAGCGCCTCGCTGCAAACGTTGCGCCCTGTTCCCGAGGCTCCGCCGGCAACGAGAGCCGCCAAGATGGCCCCAAGATCGCCCAAGAGGCCTCCAAGACGACCGAACCGGGCTCCAAGGAACACTTCCAGCAAGGCCCGAGGAAGCCCCAATCCTGGATCCCCCGAAATGTTTCGAAGATTTTCGCAGACTCGCCTTCTCGAACTTCCGTCGGCTCAAGACGGCCCAAGATAGCTCGAATATAGCCCTGCGACGGCCCGAGAGAGTTCGAAAATGGCCCAAGCGGCTGCCCCTAGGGAGGGGCGAGAGGAGCGCGAATATGAGGGAAGGGTGGTGGATGAAGAGTAAGGGGCAATATCCAATTACTCGTGGAGCCTTGCGCTCGAAGCAGGAATTGTGCCTCGATGAACAGACAGGGCATTGCACTACGCCCGCGTGAAGAAAATTACACCCAAAGAGAATCAGCGCTACGCGGAAGAAAACAAGCATTGCGCCTTAATCGCGCCCTTGGTTATCACGCCCATATGACGAGCCTTGCGCCCAGCGTTTTGGAGTATTGCGCTCGTCCTCCTAAAGCATTGCGTTCTTCTCCCCTGCGGATAAAACCGGGAGCATTCCGCCCTGCTGCATCGCATCCCCGCTGCCATCTTCATCCCAAACAGGCATTGCGCCTTCAGCGACACCCCTGGGTATTACACCCATTTGGAGAGCATGGCGCCCCTTTCCTCCGAAATGCAGTTGGCATGAGCCCGCTCGAGGATGGCCCGCTTGCCTGTGGGCGATGGTGGGGGGTCATCCTTCTGCTCGTCCTCATCTCCCTCCTCCTCCTCCTCCTCCTCCTCCTCCTCCTCCTCCTCCTCCTCCTCCTTCCCCCGTTGAGCATCCCGTCGCGGCCTCATGATCATTTTCCTCCTCCTCTTTTCCCTCCTCCCCTCCCGCTGGATATCCCGTCGCGGACTCCTCATGATCCTCATTCTCCTCCGCCTCCACCTCATGTTCCTCCTCCTCCTCCTCCTATTCCTCCTTTTCCTCTTGCTCCCCCCCCCTCCTCCTCCTCATCCGCATCCTGCTCATCAGACTCATCCTCTTACTCTTTTTCCTCCTCCTCCTCCTCCCTCCTTCCCCTCCTCCTCTCCTCCTCCTCCTCCTCTTCCTCCTTCCTCCTCCTCCTCCTCCTTCCTCCTCCTCTCCCTCCCTCTCTCTCCCTCCCTCCCTCTCTCCCTCCCTCCTCCCTCCCATCCCCTCCCTCCCCCTCCTCCTCCCCCCCTCCTCCTCCCCCCTCCTCTTGGATGACATGAGCATTGCCATCACAGCCGGCTCCCGCCTGAGAGGTTCCCAAACAGTGCAGTGTGGAGGAGGCTCCCGCGTGAGAGGTCCCCAGAAATCCCGAACAGGAGCAGGCTCCCACCTGAGAGCCCCCCCCCGAACCCAGACAAGATGAGGTCCCCGCCTGAAGGGTCCCAAAATGCCTGAGAGGTCCCACAAAAGACCAAAGAGGAGGAGGCTCCCGCATGAGAGGCCCCAAACAAACCCACGGAAATCCAGATAGCATGCCGCTCATCCCTGCTACTGTCAAAACAAAGTAAAACAAAATTCCAGAAGAGAGCCGACGCCGCTGCCCCTGATGCATTGACGAGGGCCGCCATCTCCTCTGGACCTTTGTTTTGTTTAGAAAAGAGGAACAGGTGCAGGGATGAGAAGCATTGCGTTTGGGTGTCTTTGCTCTGTTGCCTCTCAGGCGGGAGCCTCCTCGTTGGGTGTTGTTGGGGCCTCTCAGGCGGAAGCCTCATCTTGTTTGGGTTGTTTTGGTCCTCTCAGGCGAGAGTCTCATCTTGTTTGAATGTTTTGCGACCTCTCAGGCGGGAACTTCGTACTGTCTGGGACTGTTTGGGACCTTTCAGACGGGAGCCTCCTCCAAAGAGAGTTGGTTTGGGACCTCTTAGACGGGAGCCTCCTCCTCCTCCTCCTTCAACCGCCTTCCGCCTCTGATGGAATTGTCCTCTTCCTCCCATGCTGTTGTTACTTTATCGTTCTCTTCCTCCTCCTCCTCCTCCTCCTCCTTCTCCTCCTCCTCCTGCTCCTCCTCCTCCTCTTCCTCCTCCTCCTCCTCCTCCTCCTCCTCCTCCTCCTCCTCCTCCTCCTCCCCCCCTCCGCCTCTTTCTCTTTCTCCTCCTCATCCTCATCCTCTTCCTCTTTCCGTATCCATATGCACATGTGTCCACGGATACATGTGCACCTGCGGGTGCATCTACGCGTGCATCTGGGCGAGAAGACGAACGAGGCGAATACGACAACACATACTGAGGTAGGTCCTTGTGGGGTGTACCATACATACATACATAGACACATTCATACACCCAACCATACATACATACATACATACATACATACATACACACACATACACACATACATACATACATACATACATGCATACATACATACATACATACATACATGCATGCATGCATACATACATACATACCTACACACATACATAAATACATACATACACACATACGTATACACATACACACATGTATACATACATACATACATAACTACATATACACATACATATATACATACATATATACAACCAGGCATACATACATACATACATACAAGCATACATACATACATACATACATACATACATACATACATGCATATAAACACACATACACACACGTGCATACACACATACATGCATACATACATACATACATGCATACATACATACATACATACATACATGTACAGCCGTGCACACATACGCATATATACATACGTAGCTACATACATACATACATACATACATACATACATGCACGCATACATACATATGTGCGTACATATAAGTAACTGGGTACATACCTACATACATACATACATACATACATACATACATGCATGCATGCATGCATGCATACATTCATATATACATGCATGCATGCATGCATACATACATACAGACGCACATACATACATACATACATACATACATACATGCATGCATGCATACATACACACATACATACATTCATACACACATGCAGGCAGTCAGACGGGCAGACAGGCATGCATGCATGCATGCATACACACCTACATACATTTATATACATACACATGCATAGGGAGAGAGGGAGAGAGAGAGAGAGAGAGAGAACACCAAACAACAAACAAACACACGCGAAACAAAACAAAGACGGAATGATGAAAAGGACCGCGCGCCCCCACCCTTTTCCACATGGATTGTTACGGGTGGGACGCGCTGGTGCGCGCTCGCGATGCCCGTGTCCCACCCCCCCCACCCTGCCCCGGCCGCGCCCGAAAGCGAGCTCCCTCCTCGCCTCCACCCCACGCCGCCCCCTTGAAGAGGGGGAGCATGACGTCCGCCGCACTCCCCCGCGGATGTATCGCGGCGCGACTATAGGCGAACGACGACGGCGGCGAACGACCAACGACAAACGATCACATATGGGCGACGAACGCCGAACGACGAACGACAGTGACGACGACGACGAGCGTCGAACGCCGAACAACGAATGCGAGGCGAGGGTGGTGAGTGTGGAAAACATTGAAGTGCTTTCTCGGGGTCCGTCAGACCGCGCTGACTAAACTTCCTGGTGGCTTTCTGTGGTTTCCTTGGATGTTCCTGTGGCCCTCCTAGGCCTAGGGCTTTCTGGAGCCTCCTCTGGGGCCTTCTAAGGCCTTCTGAAGCTTGCTGGGGTTTCCTGGGGCAGCGCCTGGGACGCTTAGAGAGCGGCTGGGGGCGCCTGGGGGCGCTTGGGCGCTCCTGGAGCGTCTTGAAGCGCACCGGAGCGGTTGGGGCATCTGGGAGCGCCTACGAGCGCCTGCGAGCGCCTACGAACGCCTGGGCGCTGGGGCCTGGGAACATCTCAAGCGTCTGGAACGCTTGGAGGCGCCTGGGGCCGCCTGGGGAGAGCGCCTGGCGCTGCCTGGAAGCGCCTGGGCATTCCTGGAGCGTGTGGGAGCGCCTGGGAGCGTCTGCGAGCGCCTGGCAACGCCCGGGGGCGCTCGGGGCCGGCCGTGGAGCGCCTGGGACCGTGTGGGAACGCTCGAGGGCGCGGATCGCGTGGGAGGCGCCTGGGGCCGCCTGGGAACTGGAACTGGAACTGGACAAACGCGAAGCGTTACAACAGGAGAGCCTACTCCTTGGGCTTGAGGCCCCTGGACAGGCGATCGAGAATCTCTCGCCTCTTGGGCGTAATATTGGCCGTAGTACATACTTTGCCGAGGTCCCGAATCTGCTCGGGACCGCGTGGGGGCGCTGGGGACGCGGAGATTGTGGCGTTTGCCAAGGATGGCGGCCTCGAGTGTGTAGTACTATAGTATACAGTACCCCGCAGTTGCGGATAAGAGTGAGGGGGCGGCGGGGACGTCGGCAGTCTGCTAGGCTCTGAAGGAGACCGTCGCAGGCGTTCAACTTTTACATATTATACAACGAACTTGCCGCAGGCGCCGATTTCTCCATTGAAACCAATGCGGGTGGGTCGCGGGGTGGGTCGCGGGGTGGGTCGCGGGTGGGTCGCGGGTGGGTCGCGGGTGGGTCGCGGGTGGGTCGCGGGCCAAGTCGCGGGTGGTTCGCGGGTGTTCGCGGGTGGGTCGCGCGTGAATCGGTGGCGGGTCGCGGGGTGGGTCGCGAGTGGGTCGCGGGTGGGTCGCGGGCGAGGTCGCGGGCGGGTCGAGGGTGGGTCGCGGGTGGGTCGCGGGCCAGATCGCGGGGGGGACGATGACAACAAACAACGAACAAAAACCAACAACCAACAATTCACAACCACCACCTTTACCACCATTACCACCCCCACCACCACCGACAACAACAACAACAACCACAACAACACCACCACCACCACCAACA
>CAUYUJ010001481.1:367315-457315 GCA_963575745.1 Prorocentrum cordatum | reverse complement strand
TGAAGGCCACCTGGGCCACATTGAGGCAATCGGGAAATCTCCTGGGTGCCTCCTGGAGGCAGTTTTGATGCATCGAGGGTAGCGTTCGGCTATCTTGGGGCCCCTTGTACGTCTCCTGGGGGCCTTTGGGGGCCTCTTTGGAGGCTTTTGGGGGCCTTGTCGGACAACTTGGGGACTCTTGGGGCCTTCTGTGAGCCTCTTAGGGTGGAAGGTTCTGCTGTTGGGTTCGCGTTCCCCTTCTTGGGGCTCCCCGGCGTTCCCGGAGCTTCCCCAAGGCACCCAATGCCTTTCAGCGCTCCTGGGCGCTTCCAGGGCATCCCGCCGTCTTGGGGCCCTCTCGGGCCGTCTTGGGCGCCTCAGGCACCGTCTTAGGGCCCTCGTGGGCCGTTTTGGGGCCCTCGGCCTCTTCGGCTATCTTGAAGCGGTCTTGGGGACCTCTTGGGCCGTCTTGGAGCGTCAAAATGCCCAAAGGCTGAAACCTCTAAACATCCATCAAAAAACCGATGGGGAAACAACGACTTTTGCCTCTTGGGGCCTTCTCGGGAGGCCTCTTGGAACCTCTTCGGTCCTCTGGGGAGCTTCTTCAGGGCCTCTTGCATCCTGTTGGGGGCTTCTTGGGGCCTCCTGAGAGCCTCTCGGGGTGAAGGCTCGGATTTTCGATTCGTTTTACCCCTCTTGGGCAGCTGTTGGGGCCGTCTTGCTGCCCTCTCGGGCCGTCTTGGGCGCCTCAGGCATCGTCTTGGGGCCCTCGTGGGCCGTCCTGGTGCCCCCTTGGAGGCCTGGGCTATCTTGGAGCGGTCTTGGAGGCCCCTTGAGCCGTCTTGGAGCGTCAAAATGCCAAAAGGATGAAAAGTTTAAACATCCATCAAAAACCGATGGGAAAATAATGAGTTGTGCCTCTTGGGGCCTTCTTGGGAGGCCTCTTGGAACCTAATCGACCCTCTGGGGAGCTTCTTGAGGGCCTCTTGGATCGTATTGGGGGCCTCTTGGGGCTTCCTGAGAGCCTCTCGGGGTGGAAGGCTCGGATCTTCGGTTCGTCTTACCCTCTTGGGCCCCTCTTAGCGCTGTGTTGGTGCCCTCTCGGGCCGTCTTGGGCGCCTCGGGCACCCTCTTGGGTCCCTCGCGGGCCGTCTTGGGGCCCTCTTGAAGGCCTTCTGGGCTATCTCGGAACGGTCTCGGATGCCTTTTGGGTCGTCTTGGAGCGTCGGGACGCCCAAAGACTGAAACCTCGAAAATGAATCCAAAACCGATGGCAAGACAACGATTTTTGCCTCTTGGGGCCTTTGTGGGAGGCATCTTGGAACCCCTTCGGCCCCCTGGGGAACTTCTTGGGGCATCTTGGGGCCTGCTGGGGGCTTCTCTGGGCCTCCTGAGAGCCCCTCGGGGCGAAAGCTTGGATTTTCGATTCGTGTTACCCCTCTTGGCTCCCTCTTTGGGCCGTCTTGGGCGCCTGTGGAGCCGTCTCGGGGCTCTCTTGGGCTGTCTTGTGGCCGTCTTCGAGGCCTGGGAGGCTGTCTTGCAGCGGACATTGTTGCCTCCTGGGCCGTCGTGGAGCGTCGGGAAATTGAAAAGGCGAGAACTCGAAAATCCTTCGAAAACCAACGGGAAACAAGTCACTTATGCCTCCTGATGCTCCTTGGGGGGCATCCTGGAAGCCACTTGGGGCGTTTTGGAGGCCTCTTGGACTGTCAGGGGATACTTCTTGGGTGATCTCGGGCCGTCATGGGTCATTTTCGATGCTTGAAAGCGCCATTCTCAGAGATCCGATGCCGTGTTTTTTTCAATACGGGGTCCCCGGAAATCTCGACCCATTCCCCAGGACCGGTTTTTCATCCTGAGTCGTTCCTTGACGGTCCCGGGGCCCGGCGAGGGCCCCTCGAGGCCGAAACATACAGAAAACCTATGTCTTGATTTTTGTCAATACGTTGGATCTGTTGGTTTCTGGTGATCCTGGGCTTTTTTTTGCAAGCAACTTTAGGAGACTCCATGTACCCTGGGAGCTCTCTGGGACTGTGCGCTCTGGGCCTCGGACGGCGATCGTGACAAACCACGCTCCTGCGGCACCTGGCTTCCGCACAGGGCCGAACGGCAGAGAACCAGTGAAAAGGCACGACGTGCGCGGCATCGCACATGCACAATCACCTGGCGGGAGCTGTCCTGCGAACGTGGCCGAAATTGTGGGCGCACATCCGAGGAGAGAGGAGGGAGGAAAGAAGAAACGACAAAGAGAAAAAGGGGCTGTCTGCGGGCGATCTTGAAGCGCCCCCGGCGCCACGGCACGGCCCCCGGGCCCGCCCGGTCCGAGGGCCCCGTCCATGGGCCCCGCGTCGAGTGCCCGCGGCGGGGCGTCCCTGGGCCGTCTCGGCGCCCTCGTGGGGGCCTGTTGGGGCGAGGGGGTGGGTGTCCGGGACGGTCTCGGAGCGTTGGCGCCTGGAAGCGCCTGGGAGCGCCTGGGAGCGCCAGGGAGCGCCTGGGAGCGTCTGGGAGCTCCTGGGAGCGCCTGGGAGCGCCTGGGGGCGTGCCGGGAGCGCCTGGGGGCGCCTGGGAGCGCTTGGGAGCGCCAAGGAGCGCCTGGAAGCGCCAGGGAGCGCCTGGGAGCGCTTCGGAACGCGCCGGAAGCGCCTGGGAGCGCCTGGGAGCGCTTGGGAGCGCTTGGGAGCGCCTGGGAGCGCCTAGGAGCGCCCGGGAGCGCCAGGGAGCGCCTGGGAGCGGGAACGATAGTTCGATGCCTGTAGCCCTCATGGAGGCCTCTCGCGGCCCTTTTCATCTGCGTTGGGGCTGTCTTGGGCCGTCTGGGGGCGTCCCCAGGCCGTCTCGGCGCCCTCGTGGGGGCCTGTTGGGGCGATAGGCGGGTGTCGGGGACGGTCTTGAAGCGTCGGGAAGCTGAACAGGCAGAATTGCTGAAACCGATCGAGAACCTTAGGAAAATCAGTGGCTTTGGCTTGTTGGAGGAATGCTTTGGGAGATCCCTTGGGCCGTGTTGAAGCCTTGCGGGCCATCTGGAGGCCATCTTGGGCGTGTTTGAACGACGTGTCCGCGTTTCGGTGCCTCTTGGATGGAAGCCTCTCGCGGGACTTGTCACCTCTGTTCGGGCTGTCTTGGGCCGTCTGGGGGTGGTCCTGGGCCGTCTGGGCGTCTTCGTGGGGGCCTGTTGGGGCGATACGTGGATGTCATGGACCGTCTTGGAGCGTCGAGAAGCCGAACAGGCATAATCGCTAAAGTGTCTCCAAAAACTGAAAGAAATCAAGGGTGTTGGCTTCTTGAGGCCTTTTTCGGAACGCTCTTGGGAACCCCTTGGGCCGTGTTGAAGTCTTGCGGGCTATCTAGGGCGCGTTAGAAGATAGTTCGGTGACTGCAGCCCTCTTGGAGGCCTCTCGCGGCCCTTTTCATCTGTGTTGGGGCTGACTTGGGCCGTCTGGGGGGGTCCCCAGGCCGTCTCGGCGCCCTCGTGGGGGCCTGTTGGGGCGATACTCGGGTGTCCGGGACTGTCTTGGAGCGTTGGGAAGCTGAAAAAGCGGAATCGCTGAAACGTACCAAAACGAAAATACAATCAATGATTTTGACTTCTGAGGGCCCTTTTGGGAGTGCTCTTGGGGACCGCTTGGGCCGTGTTGGAAGCCTTGTGGGCCATCTGGAAGCCATCTCGGGCGTGTTCGAACGAAGTGTCCGCGTTTCGGGGCCTCTTGGAGGCCTCACATGTGTTGGTGCTTTTTGGGGCCGTCTCGGGGCGGCCCTGGGCCGTCTCGGCGCCCTCGTGGAAGCCTGTTTGGACGATTTTTCGTCCGAACAGGCAGAAGCGCTAAAATGTAACCAAAAACCAACGGAAAATCTATGATGTGGGCTTGCTTTTTTTTTTCCTCCACGATGGAGTGCGGAGGCAGCGATGCGGCGATGCGGGGGTCCCCCGCCTGAGTGCTGTCTTTCTCGCGTCTCAAAAAAGGACCTGCCTACGAATGGATGGCTGGCGCCCACTGGTAGGCAGCTCCACGTGCGTACATAAATCGCACGAGCGCTTCACCATCCAGGTGCCGAGGAGAAAACTCAGGAGAACCGGAGGGCGAGGGAGGAGAGGAGCGGAGGCGGAGGAAGAGGAAGGTGGAGGTGGAGAAGTCTGAGGAGGAGCGCAGCATCAGGATGCGGAGCTTTTCTCCGCGATGGAGTGCGGAGGCAGCGATGCGGCGATGCGGGGGTCCCCCGCCTGAGTGCTGTCTTTCTCGCGTCTCAAAAAAGGACCTGCCTACGAATGGATGGCTGGCGCCCACTGGTAGGCAGCTCCACGTGCGTACATAAATCGCACGAGCGCTTCACCATCCAGGTGCCGAGGAGAAAACTCAGGAGAACCGGAGGGCGAGGGAGGAGAGGAGCGGAGGCGGAGGAAGAGGAAGGAGGAGGTGGAGAAGTCTGAGGAGGAGCGCAGCATCAGGATGCGGAGCTTTTCTCCGCGATGGAGTGCGGAGGCAGCGATGCGGCGATGGGGGGGTCCCCCGCCTGAGTGCTGTCTTTCTCGCGTCTCAAAAAAGGACCTGCCTACGAGTGGATGGCTGGCGCCCACTGGTAGGCAGCTCCACGTGCGTACATAAATCGCACGAGCGCTTCACCATGTTGTCGGCGTGCGGTACCCGGTCACGCGAGGGCCGAACGCTGAAAAGGCGCGCAGCCCGATGTACATCCAGGTGCCGAGGAGAAAACTCAGGAGAACCGGAGGGCGAGTGAGGAGAGAAGGAGCGGAGGCGGAGGAAGAGGAAGGAGGAGGTGGAGAAGTCTGAGGAGGAGCGCAGCATCAGGATGCGGAGCTTTTCTCCGCGATGGAGTTCGGAGGCAGCGATGCGGCGATGCGGGGGTCCCCCGCCTGAGTGCTGTCTTTCTCGCGTCTCAAAGAAGGACCTGCCTACGAATGGATGGCTGGCGCCCACTGGTAGGCAGCTCCACGTGCGTATATAAATCGCACGAGCGCTTCACCATCCAGGCGCCGAAGAGAAAACTCAGGAGAACCAGAGGGCGAGGGAGGAGAGGAGGAGCGGAGGCGGAGGAAGAGGAAGGTGGAGGTGGAGAAGTCTGAGGAGGAGGAGCGCAGCATCAGGATGCGGAGCTTTTCTCCGCGATGGAGTGCGGAGGCAGCGATGCGGCGATGCGGGGGTCCCCCGCCTGAGTGCTGTCTTTCTCGCGTCTCAAAAAAGGACCTGCCTACGAATGGATGGCTGGCGCACACTGGTAGGCAACTCCACGTGCGTATATAAATCGCACGAGCGCTTCACTATGAACAATCCGTGTCGTAAGAATGCGAACTCATATGGATTATCTCCCGTGCCCCATCTCATTATCCCCTATGTTTGCTTCCCTTGCGTTCTCTCTCTCTCTCTCTGTCTCTCTCCCTTTCACCTCGCGTGCCTACTGCTGCCAGCTCGGCTCGCGCAGATGTGAGACAATCTGGCCATTGGAGCGGTGGTCGGGAACGAAAAGGGCCCCTTTTCAATCCCTGCTGGGATCCTCCGCCATCCCCGCTGATGCTGCGAGCCGGAAGTGGGCTACTGAAGGCAAGCCGGTTCCGCACCCACGAAGTGATAGATCTAATTACCCACAATGCTCAAATGTCGCACCCATCATGGAAGTTACAACACATGAGAGGCGAATAATATTCGGCCGAATGGTCTGTAAATCGGGTAGTATTCAGCTGCTATGCCTCGCGTATCTGATAAGAATCCCACCAGCCCTTTGGGCGTGAGTGGTTTAGGGAGCTCTCTCTGTCCTCAACCCCCCTTCTTCCCCTTCGGGGAGGGGTTTACCCCTCCCCCTACCCCCTCCCCCTGGGCCTGGAGAGGGCGGGCCGCGGGTCGTCAGGGGAGTCTTTTTCAACTCCTGGGAGGGCCAAAAAACGACGACCCTCACGAGGATTCTGGCCCCGAGGGGGGGGAGGGAGTTTGGCGCCTGAACTCGTCGTTGAAGTAAAGAACATTGATTTTACTACGGTTTTGGCCCCATCTTGGCCTTCTGAGGGGGCCGCGTTCCTCTTCCTTCATAGCAAAAACATTGATTTTACGAAGGTTTTGGGCTCATTTTCTCCTTCTCAGGGGCCAGCGCTCCTTTGCGCTTCAGAGGGCCCCCAAGAGGCCCCAAGAGTCCCCCAAGAGGCCCCCAAGAGGCCCCCAAGAGGCCCCAAGAGGCCCCAAGAGGCCCCCAAGAGGCCCCCAAGAGGCCCCCAAGAGGCCCCCAAGAGGCCCCAAGAGGCTCCAAGAGCCCCCCAAGAGGCCCCACGAGGAGCCCGAACGACTCACACCAGGACGAGGGGCCCGAACGACACACACCACGAAGAGCCCGAACGACTCACACCACAAGGAGGGGCCCGAACGACTCACACCAGGACGAGGCGCCCGAACGACTCACACCACGAGGAGCCCGAACGACTCACACCACGACGCGGGCCCCGAACGACTCACACCACGAGGAGCCCGAACGAGTCACACCAGGAGGAGGGGCCCGAACGACTCACACCAGGATGAGGGGCCCGAACAACTCACACCACGAGAAGCCCGAACGACTCACACCAGGACGAAGAGCCCGAACGACTCACACCACGAAGAGCCCGAACGACTCACACCAGGAAGAAGGGCCCGAACGACTCACACCAGGACGAGAAACCCCAAACGACTCAAACCACGAGGAGCGTTTTCTCTCCCTCCTCCTCCGCCTCGTCCTTCTCCCGCTCCCCCACAAGGAGGATGTACAAGGAGGCGGGAGGAAGGAGGAACAGGGGAGATATGCGGGGCAAAGCGGACACACGCCTGAAAAACACAACTGTCGGCATGCTTCGCAAGAGTTGCTGTTGTGAGATGGGCTGGTGGGGATACGCGAAGCGTAAAGAATTTAGACAGATTGCTGCGTGCTGCGATGAGGGGTCTCGCTATCGCAACGAAGCACATGTCCGTGACCGCGTCTGCGCGATAGTATATGCAAAAATGTGTCTTATCTGGTGGGGTCTCTGGAACTTTTTTTTGACACCACTAGGAACCTATCAGTCGTCGCTGTTAGGTAATGAAAATTATCCCGGCAAAGCAACCTAACATCGATGTGTAGGAGCACATCTGGAAGCATTCCCCTTAAGATTCGGATGAGAATCCAGTTGTAGAATTCTGCTGTTCTCGCAGTCGTAGTCGCATTCGCGATGACAGTCGCAGTGGCAACGGCAGTCGCAGTCACAGCTCAGCCTCAGCCTGCCTCAGCCTCAGCCTCAGCCTGCCTCAGCCTCAGCCTGCCTCAGCCTCAGCCTCAGCCTGCTTCAGCCTCAGCCTCAGTCTGCCTTCAGCCTCGGCCTCAGCCTCAGCCTGCCTCAGCCTCAGCCTGCATCAGCCTCAGCCTCAGCCTCAGCCTGCCTCAGCATCAGCCTGCCTCAGCCTCAGCCTCAGCCTGCCTCAGCCTCAGCCTCAGCCTCAGCCTCAGCCTGCTTCAGCCTCAGCCTCAGTCTGCCTTCAGCCTCGGCCTCAGCCTCAGCCTGCCTCAGCCTCAGCCTGCATCAGCCTCAGCCTCAGCCTCAGCCTGCCTCAGCATCAGCCTGCCTCAGCCTCAGCCTCAGCCTGCAGCCTCAGCCTCAGCCTTTCAGCCTCAGCCTCATCAGCCTCGCCTTCAGCCTCAGGCCTGCCTCAGCCTCAGCCTCGCCTCAGCCTCAGCCTGCCTCAGCCTCAGCCTCAGCATCAGCCTCAGCCTCAGCCTGCCTCAGCCTCAGCCTCCGCCTCAGCCTGCCTCAGCCTCAGCCTCAGCCTGCTTCAGCCTCAGCCTCAGTCTGCCCAGCCTCGCCCCTTCAGCCTCCGCAGCCTCACTCAGCCTGCCATCAGCCTCAGCTGCCTCAGCCTAGCCTGCAGCCACTCCGCTGCTTCAGCCTCTGCTTCAGCCTCGCCTCAGTCTGCAGCCTAGCCTCAGCCTCAGCTTGCCTCAGCCTCAGCCTCAGTCTGCCTTCAGCCTCGGCCTCATCCTCAGCCTGCCTCAGCCTCAGCCTGCATCAGCCTCAGCCTCAGCCTCAGCCTGCCTCAGCCTCAGCCTCAGCCTGCCTCAGCCTCAGCCTCAGCCTGCCTCAGCCTCAGCCTCAGCCTGCTTCAGCCTCAGCCTCAGTCTGCCTTCAGCCTCGGCCTCAGCCTCAGCCTGCCTCAGCCTCAGCCTGCATCAGCCTCAGCCTCAGCCTCAGCCTGCCTCAGCATCAGCCTGCCTCAGCCTCAGCCTCAGCCTGCCTCAGCCTCAGCCTCAGCCTGCTTCAGCCTCAGCCTCAGTCTGCCTTCAGCCTCGGCCTCAGCCTCAGCCTGCCTCAGCCTCAGCCTGCATCAGCCTCAGCCTCAGCCTCAGCCTCAGCCTCAGCCTCAGCCTCAGCCTCAGCCTCAGCCATCCTCAGCCTCAGCCTCAGCCTGCCTCAGCCTCAGCCTCAGCCTCAGCCTCAGCCTGCTTCAGCCAAAGCCTCAGTCTGCCTTGAGCCTTGGCCTCAGCCTCAGCCTCAGCCTGCCTCAGCCTCAGCCTGCATCAGCCTCAGCCTCAGCCTCAGCCTGCCTCAGCATCAGCCTGCCTCAGCCTCAGCCTGCCTCTGCCTCAGCCTCAGCCTGCTTCAGCCTCAGCCTCAGTCTGCCTTCAGCCTCGGCCTCAGCCTCAGCCTGCCTCAGCCTCAGAGCATCAGCCTGCCTCAGCATTCTGTGGAACTCGAAGAACACGAAGTGGCCTACAGTTGGCTCCGGGCATTCAAAATCATGCCCAGGAATGGAGTTCTGGGAACTCGAAGAACACGAAGTGGCCTACAGTTGGCTCCGGGCATTCAAAATCATGCCCGGAATGGAGTTCTGGGAACTCGAAGAACACGAAGTGGCCTACAGTTGGCTCCGGGCATCCAAAATGTGGCCCGGGAATGGAGTTCTGGGAAATCGAAGAGCACGAAGTGGCCTACAGTTGGCTCCGGGCATCCAAAATGTGGCCCGGGAATGGAGTTCTGGGAAATCGAAGAGCACGAAGTGGCCTACAGTTGGCTCCGGGCATCCAAAATGTGGCCCGGGAATGGAGTTCTGGGAAATCGAAGAGCACGAAGTGGGCACGAAGTGTGTGACTGTATGCGAAAAACGATCCCCGCCGGCAAACCGCGACAGCCCCCCAACTGCCACCCAACTGCCCCCAACGGCTGCCCAGACCCCCCTGTGGAGTAATGTTGAAGTAATGTTGAAGTGATGTGCTGCTCTCTTTTTAGCCCATTAGAAACCTATCAGTCTTCGATGTTAGGTAACTATTGGAGTTTCACCGAAGCAGGTATTAAGACTATGGAAGCTTCACGCAGGGAAAGAAGAAGAGCAAAACATGTCTTGACATGGCTTTGGAAGTGGGAAATCTAAACAATAATCAACCAATTAAGCATCGCACACCAATCGAACGACAAAGGCCGGCACCGTCGCCGTGCTGACCCGGAATAACTGAAAGAAATTGGCCTTGTAAGCACCCGGTCCGGACATATGGGGCACACGCACATCTGGCATCCTCATTACGAACTTCAACTCATCGTTCAAATCATCACTCAAACCGATGTAGTCGAACGACAACTTAGTACCGCTCGCATCTACCATAACTAAAGTGCGCTTGCGGCTCAAAGTGAGGGTTCTTGGATAGCGGGGATAGCATCTTCATGAATAGCTTTCGAAGCACCGTCTGATTTGAAA
Organism: Prorocentrum cordatum; assembly: GCA_963575745.1. Classification (NCBI taxonomy): domain Eukaryota; class Dinophyceae; order Prorocentrales; family Prorocentraceae; genus Prorocentrum; species Prorocentrum cordatum. Next base: position 447,644 of record CAUYUJ010001481.1, on the reverse strand, counting down.
AGTCAGACTTCTGTTGTAAGGTCAAAGGTTTGTCTGCGAACCGCCTCGTCATGACTTCATGAAAGGAGGATGCGTTACGCTCCAATGGATCCCTGGCCAAAGCAGCCTTGAACCCATCATATCCAGAAAACTACTCTATCACTTGATGCTGGGTGAATTTTTCAGGTCCCAATGTTGTCATCTTCTTGCCACCGCGACCTCTGGCCGCCATGAGCGATGTCCCCCCACTTATATGAACTAAGGCAGAGCCATGCACCGACACGACAGTGCTCAGGGAGGATGTGTGGAAACCAGGCGCGCATGATCTAAATTTTTTGAGATGGGTCCTCTCACTCCAGGAGGTATCGAAGAAATTGTGTGATAGAGCCGTTGATGTGGTGGAAGTACCATTGGAAGACAAACATCGTTTCGTGGCACATGATACGCGCATGAGTGGAAGTTCCATGTGTGACTGGTACCCAGAGCAGGTGTCCCAACGTATAAACAACAGCGTACGTGTAAAGTACAGCGTCAGGACTGCTACACTTCTCGGCAGAATCGCAAGTGCGCAGACGCATCGCAGAGTCACCGCGGCGGCAATGACCATGGTTGCCTACACAGAGGCCCTCGCCACAAGGCCCAACAATACTTGAATCAAAATGGCTTGAGCCAAAATGGCTACGGAGGTGGGGTCTCTGGAACTGTTGTTTCATGTAGCCTTTCCCAGATGGCGGATGAGCAGGAACTGTCGTCTTGGTCGGCTTCGTCTTCCGACTCAAAACCACGGTCTTCATGCCGCTTGGAGGCTGGCGTGTGCGACGCAAATCGTTGGAACCTTCTCGGGACTAAATCGAAAGCCCTGAGGCTGAGGCAGCCGACGGACTGCGTGACAAATTTCCGCCTGACCTACCCGATCGCATAATACCTGTTGACGAAAGGCTGCTCCGTGGCGATGCTCCGATCTCGCTCCTCGAGGACGCTCCAGCCGATGCACCGCGTGACAGGCTGCGCGCCTGCTTGGGTCCGCCGCTCTGCGACTCGTTCCTTGGGGACGCTCCAGGCGTGACCCATATTATGTCCTCGGGCGTCCCCTGCTCGAGGTCATCTCGCGACACAGCCTCCAAGTCCTCTTCAGGCTTCCGTTGCCGGCGGATCCTTATGAAACATAACAATTGAATGCAACAGCACAAAACACATATCGCACCAACTATAATGCCCATGATCACAAAATCAATGCTCGCCGTTTTCTCCGTGTCGGCAATGAGGCCCACTGCGAATGGCGTTGCCGTCGTTGATGTCGTCTGGGTCACTGTGACAGTGAATGGGGTCGTGGTGCTGGTCATGGTGGCAGTGGTCGATATCGTTATGGTGCTGGACATCGTAGTGCTGGTAGACACAGTACTGGTGCTGGTCAACGTGGTGGTCAAGGTAGTGGTGCTGGTAGCAGTATGAGTGGACATGGTGCTGGTGCTGGTGATTGTGGCAGTTGTCATGGTGTTGGTGCTGGTCGCGGTAGCAGTGGTCAAGGTGGTCGTGGTGGCAGTGGTCAAGGTGGTGCTGCTGGTCGTGGTGGCAGTGGTCAAGGTGGTGATGCTGGTCGTGGCGGCAGTGGTCGAGCTAGTAATGCTGGTCCTGGAGGTGAAGGTAGTGGTGTACACTGTAGTAGTAGTAGTAGTAGTAGTAGTAGTAGTAGTAGTAGTAGTAGTAGTAGTAGTAGTGCCGCTGGTCAGTGTGTCAGTGGTCAAAGTGGTGGTGATGCTGGTCATGGTGGCACTTGTCAGGGTGGTGCTGGTCATCGTGGCAGTGGACACGGTGGTGCTGCTGGTCAGCGTGGTTGCAGTGCCAGTGGACATGGTGCTGCTCCCTGTTGTGCTGGTCTCAGTCATGCTGACAGTTGTCCTGGTTGCAGTAATCACCTTAATTTCTGGTGGTGTTACTTCGATCTCAGATCCCACTATCGCGAAGCCTTGCGAAAGGAAGACTGATTGAATTCCTGATCCGAAATCATAAGCAACAACGCTATCGTTAACAACCTGGCTTGTAAAATCGTATATGTTCTCCGCAGGAGCTTGAGGCGAGATGAACTCAACATCGACGTTATACTGCGGGCCAGAACCATCAACGACATACCTGGCCAGGGTCGCAGAAGCGGTGACAGTCACAATGACATTATCTTCATCAACTTTGAAATTACTCGCACAATGAAATGTTAACGCCCTTGTAATATTGTCAGCCGTCCCAATGCTTCGAAATGATATGGAACTGGAGACAACGTAAAGGGGTGTGGTGGTAGATGTAGGAGTGGTACTAGTGCCGGTCGCAGTGGTGCTGGTCGCAGTGGTGCTGGTTACTCTGGTACTGGTGGCACTCAAGCTGGTGGCGGTGCCAGTACTCTGGGAGGTACTGGTCCCAGTGTGAGTGGAAATGGTGGTAATGCTAGTCGCGCTGGTTGGTGCAAGAGTTGGTGCTGGGGTCGGTGCAAGTGTCGGTGCTGGCGACGGCGCTGGCGTTGGTGCCGGCGTGGGCGCTAGCGTAGGTGCTGGGGCCGGTGCTGGCGTCGGTACTGAGGTGGGCGCTAACGTAGGTGCTGGAGTTGGCTCCGGCGTGGGTGCTGGCGTAGGCGCCAGAGACGGTGCTGGCGTCGGCACAGGAGTGGGCGCCGGCGTTGGTGCAGGCGTGGGCGCTAGCGTAGGTGCTGGGGTCGGTGCTAGCGTCGGCGCTGGCGTTGGTGCTGGCGTCTGCGCGGGCGTGGGCGCGGGCGTTGGTGCGGGCGTGGGCGCCGGGGTCGGTGCCGGCGTCGGCGCGGGCGTAGGTGCAGGCGTGGGCGCCAGAGACGGCGCTGGCGTCGGCGCGGATGTGGGCGCCGGCGTTGGTGCGGGCGTGGGCGCCGGGGTCGGTGCTGGCGTCGGCGCGGGCGTAGGTGCAGGCGTTGGCGCGGGTGTTGGTGCAGGCGTCGGCGCGGGCGTTGGCGCCGGCGTTGGTGCTGGCGTAGGCGCTGGCGTAGGTGCTGGGGTCGGTGCTGGCGTCGGCGCTGGCGTGGGCGCGGGCGTTGGTGCGGGCGTGGGCGCCGGGGTCGGTGCTGGCGTCGGCGCGGGTGTGGGCGCCGGCGTTGGTGCGGGCGTGGGCGCCGGGGTCGGTGCTGGCGTCGGCGCGGGCGTAGGTGCAGGCGTTGGCGCGGGTGTTGGTGCCGGCGTCGGCGCGGGCGTGGAGGCGGGCGTTGGTGCTGGCGTAGGCGCGGGCGTAGGTGCTGGGGTCGGTGCTGGCGTCGGCGCGGGCGTGGGCGCGGGCGTTGGTGCGGGCGTGGGCGCCGGGGTCGGTGCTGGCGTCGGCGCGGGCGTAGGTGCAGGCGTTGGCGCGGGTGTTGGTGCTGGCGTCGGCGAGGGCGTGGGCGCGGGCGTTGGTGCTGGCGTCGGCGCTAGCGTAGGTGCTGGGGTCGGTGCTGGCGTTGGCGCGGGTGTTGGTGCCGGCGTCTGCGCGGGCGTGGGCGCAGGCGTTGGTGCTGGCGTAGGCGCTAGCGTTGGTGCTGGCGTAGGCGCGAGAGACGGTGCCGGCGTCGGCGCCGGCGTAGGCGCCGGCGTAGGCGCTGGCGTTGGAGCTGGCGGTAATGGCGTAGGCGCTGGCGTTGGTGCAGGCGTGGGCGCTAGCGTAGGTGCTGGCGTCGGCGCTGGCGTCGGCGCGGGCGTTGGTGCTGGCGCAGGCGCTGGGGTTGGTGCTGGCGTCGGCGCTGGCGTTGGAGCTGGCGTAGGTGGTATTGGCGTCGGCGCTGGCGTCGGCACTGGCGTTGGTCCAGGCGTGGGCGCTAGCGTAGGTGCTGGCGTCGGCGCTGGCGTCGGTGTGGGCGTTGGTGCTGGCGTAGGCGCTGGGGTTGGTGCCGGCGTAGGCGCTGGCGTTGGAGCTGGCGTAGGTGGTATTGGCGTCGGCGCCGGCGTCGGCGCTGGCGTTGGTCCAGGCGTGGGCGCTAGCGTAGGCGCTAGGGTTGGTGCCGGCGTAGGCGCTGGCGTTGGAGCTGGCGTAGGCGGTGCTGGCGTCGGCGCTGGCGTTGGTGCAGGCGTGGGCGCTAGCGTAGGTGCTGGGGTCGGTGCTGGCGTCGGCTCGGGCGTTGGTGCTGGCGTAGGCGCTGGGGTAGGCGCTGGCGTAGGCGCTGGCGTTGGAGCTGGCGTAGGCGGTGCTGGCGTCGGCGCTGGCGTTGGTGCAGGCGTGGGCGCTAGCGTAGGTGCTGGCGTCGGTGCTGGCGTCGGCGCGGGCGTTGGTGCTGGCGTAGGCGCTGGGGTTGGTGCAGGCGTCGGCGCTGGCGTTGGAGCTGGCGTAGGGGTTGCTGGCGTCGGCGCTGGCGTTGGTGCAGGCGTGGGCGCTAGCGTAGGTGCTGGCGTCGGCGCTGGCGTCGGCGCGGTTGTTGGTGCTGGCGTAGGCGCTGGGGTTGGTGCTGGCGTCGGCGCTGGCGTGGGCGCGGGCGTTGGTGCGGGCGTGGGCGCCGGGGTCGGTGCTGGCGTCGGCGCTGGCGTCGGCGCGGGCGTTGGTGCTGGCGTAGGCGCTGGGGTTGGTGCTGGCGTCGGCGCTGGCGTTGGAGCTGGCGTAGGCGGTATTGGCGTCGGCGCTGGCGTTGGTGCAGGCGTGGGCGCTAGCGTAGGTGCTGGCGTCGGCGCTGGGCTGCTGGGCGTCGGCGCCTGCGCCGCGCAGAACTGCCAGCCGGAGTCATTGACACTGAAGTCGGAGCTCCACGAGATGGTTGCTGTGACATCTTGCGAGCCCGAGAGCGCGCCGGAACCACTGTAATTATACCCGTTAAAAATCATGTAATCAAAATAAGACTCCGTGTCAAAGGTGGTCACCCCGATCTGCGCGGATGAAGCAGCGAGATAAATATAGCACGCATGCTCGTGGGAATATGCTAGCGGGTAGTTGGGGGAGGCTACGCACCCTTCGCTAGCCGTGCACGGGCCAGAAACATAAGACCACCAGCAGTCGGCGCTGGTGTCGGCGCTGGCGTTGGTGCAGGCGTGGGCGCTAGCGTAGGTGCTGGCGTCGGCGCTGGCGTCGGCGCGGGCGTTGGTGCTGGCGGCGCTGGGGTTGGTGCTGGCGGCGCTAGCTGGCGCTGGGGCGCTGGCGTTGGTGCTGGCGCTAGCGTAGGTGCTGGCGTCGGCGCTGGCGTCGGCGCGGGCGTTGGTGCTGGCGTAGGCGCTGGGGTTGGTGCTGGCGTCGGCGCTGGCGTTGGAGCTGGCGTAGGCGGTATTGGCGTCGGCACTGGCGTTGGTCCAGGCGTGGGCGCTAGCGTAGGTGCTGGTGTCGGCGCTGGCGTCGGCGCGGGCGTTGGTGCTGGCGTAGGCGCTGGGGGTTGGTGCCGGCGTAGGCGCTGGCGTTGGAGCTGGCGTAATTAGGTGGTATTGGCGTCGGCGCCAGTGTCGGCGCTGGCGTTGGTCCAGGCGTGGGCGCTAGCGCAGGCGCCAGGGTTGGTGCCGGCGTAGGCGCTGGCGTTGGAGCTGGCGTAGGCGGTGCTGGCGTCGGCGCTGGCGTTGGTGCAGGCGTGGGCGCTAGCGTAGGTGCTAGGGTCGGTGCTGGCGTCGGCGCGGGCGTTGGTGCTGGCATAGCGCTGGGGTAGGCCCTGGCGTCGCGCTGGCGTGGGCTGGCGTAGGCGTTGCTGGCGTCGTCGCTGGCGTTGGTCAGCGTGGCGCTAGCGTAGGTGCGGCGTCGGTGCTGGCGTCGGCGCGGGCGTTGTGCTGGCGTAGGCGCTGGGTTGGTGCAGGCTCGCGCAGGCGTTGGAGCTGTCGGAGGGGTTGCTGGCGTCGGCGCTGGCGTTGGTGCAGGCGTGGCGCTAGCGTAGGTGCTGCGTCGGCGCTGGCTCGGCGCGTTGTTGGTCTGCGTAGGCGCTGCTGGTCGCGCTGGTGTCGGCGCTGCGTTGGTGCGGCGTGGGCGCTAGCGTAGGTGCTGGCGTCGGCCTGCGTCGGCGCGGTCGTTGGTGCTGGGCGTAGGCGCTGGGGTTGGTGCTGGCGTCGCGCTGGCGTTGGAGGTGGCGTAGGCGGTATTGGCGTCGGCGCTGGCGTTGGTGCAGGCGTGGGCGGCTAGCGTAGGTGCTGGCGTCGGCGCTGGGCTGCTGGGCGTCGGCGCCTGCGCCGCGCAGAACTGCCAGCCGGAGTCATTGACACTGAAGTCGGAGCTCCACGAGATGGTTGCTGTGACAACTTGCGAGCCCGAGAGCGCGCTGGAACCACTGTAATTATACCCGTTAAAAATCATGTTAATCAAAATACGACTCCGTGTCAAAGGTGGTCACCTCGATCTGCGCGGATGAAGCAGCGAGATAAATATAGCACGCATGCTCGTGGGAATATGCTAGCGGGTAGTTGGGGGAGGCTACGCACCCTTCGCTAGCCGTGCACGGGCCAGAAACATAAGACACCAGCAGTCGGCGCTGGTGTCGGCGCTGGCGTTGGTGCAGGCGTGGGCGCTAGCGTAGGTGCTGGCGTCGGCGCTGGCGTCGGCGCGGGCGTTGGTGCTGGCGTAGGCGCTGGGGTTGGTGCTGGCGTCGGCGCTGGCGTTGGAGCTGGCGTAGGCGGTATTGGCGTCGGCGCTGGCGTTGGTGCAGGCGTGGGCGCTAGCGTAGGTGCTGGCGTCGGCGCTGGGCTGCTGGGCGTCGGCGCCTGCGCCGCGCAGAACTGCCAGCCGGAGTCATTGACACTGAAGTCGGAGCTCCACGAGATGGTTGCTGTGACAACTTGCGAGCCCGAGAGCGCGCCGGAACCACTGTAAGAATACCCGGTAAAAATCATGTAATCAAAATAAGACTCCGTGTCAAAGGTGGTCACCCCGATCTGTGCGGATGAAGCAGCGAGATAAATATAGCACGCATGTTCGTGGGAATATGCTAGCGGGTAGTTGGGGGAGGCTACGCACCCTTCGCTAGCCGTGCACGGGCCAGAAACATGAGACCACCACTCGCCTCCAGCAGTCGGAGCCGTCGGCGCTGGCGTCGGCGCTGGCGTCGGTGGTGGCGCTGGTATCGGTGCCTCAAATGTTCCCGCGTCGGTGGTGGTCACATCATCGCCAGGTTACGCAGTTGGGGCTCCAGTGGTTTCCACCTCCACCTCAAAGATCTCCACGTCAGTGGTTGTCACCACCTCTTCTGGTAACATAGTAGGGACCCCAGTGGTCTTCACCTCCATGGAGCCCTCCTCGGTCACTGTCGCAGTGGCCACCTCAAGCGCTTCCTCGTCACTGGTGGTCACATCCTCGCCAGGTGTTGCAGTGGGGGCTCCAGTGGTTTCCACCTCCACCTCAAAGGTCTCCACGTCGGTGGTTGTCACCACCTCTTCTGGAAACATAGTGGGGTCCCCAGTGGCCGTCACCTCCATGGAGCCCTCCTCGGTTACTGTCGCAGTGGCCACCTCAAACTCCCGCGTCGGTGGTGGTCACATCATCGCCAGGTGACGCAGTTGGGGCTCCAGTGGTTTCCACCTCCACCTCGAAGGTCTCCACGTCAGTGGTTGTCACCACCTTCAGCACCGCCCACGCGACGAGCAACCGAGCGCGCGCCATGGGGCGCGCTCCGCCGGGGGCGGCAGCCGCCTCCCCCGCGCTCGCGGGGGTATGCGAGGGTCGCTCGCTCGCGCTCTCTGTGCAGGGCCGGCCGGCGTGTTCCGCGGGGAGCCTCGGGGCGCCCTGGGGCGCCCTGAGCCAAAATGGCTACGGAATCTATGATGTGGGCTTTTTGAAGCCCTTTTGGGAGTGCTCTTGGGGGCCCCCTGGGCAGTGTTGGAAGCCTTGTGGGCCATCCGGAGGCCATCTTGGGCGTGTTAGGACGATATTTCCGAGACTGCACGCCTCTTGGAAGCCCCTTGCAGCCCTCTTCGTCTGTGCTGGGGCTGTCTTGGGCCGTCTGGGGGCGTCCTTGGCGGCCCGGTCCCGCCATGGAGCGTCAAGGGCCCCCTCCCGGGCACCTCCGCCTGAAGCCAGGAGGAAATTAATGATTCTTGCTTCTGGGAGCCCTGTTGGGAGCGCTCTTGAGGACCCCGTGGGCCGTGTTGAACCTTTGTGGGCCATCTGGAGGCCGTCTTGGGCGTGTTAAGGCGATATTTCCGCGACTGTGGGCCTCTTGGAGGCCTCTTGGGGTTTTCTTGGGCCGTCTGGCAGCGGCCCTGGGCCGTCTCGGCGCCCCGGGGGAAGCCTGTTTGGACGATTTTCTGGTGTCCTGGACCGTCTTGGAGCGTCGGGAAGCAGAAAAGGCAGAAAGGCTAAAATGCACCAAGAACCTTAGGAAAATCAATGATTTTGGGTTCTTGGGGCCCCTTTTGGGGATGCTCTTGGGGACCCCTTGGGCCGTGTTGGAAGCCTTTTTGGGCCATCCGGAAACCATCTTGGGCGTGTTAGGACGAGAGTTTGGTGACCGCAACTCTCTTGGAGGTCTCTCGCGGCCCTTTTCATCTGTGTTGGGGCTGTCTTGGGCCGTCTGGGGGCGTCCCCGGGCCGTCTCGGCGCCCTCGTGCGGGCCTGTTGGGGCGATTTCTGGGTGTCCTGGACCGTCTTGGAGCGTCGGGAAGCCGAACATGCAGAAACGCCAAAGTGCACCAAAAACCAAGAAAATACAATGACTTTGGTTTCGTGGGGCTGTTTTTGGGAATGCTCTTGGGGGGCCCTTGGCCGTGTTGGAAGCCTGGTGGGCCATCCGGAGGCCATCTTGTCCTCTTCGGCTCCCCTGGCGTCGGGCGCGTCCCTCTGCAGGGGGGTATATTCAAACACGGTTTAAGCAATAGTCTGTGGACGATGTTATTTTAGTATTTTTTTTGAGTATTGGGCGTGTTCAGACGATGTTTCCGCGACTGTAGGCCTCTTGCAGGTCTCGCGGCACTTTTCGGGTGTGTTGGGGCGGTGCTGGGCCGAGATCGGCACCGGGTGAGTTAGGCACTGGGTGAGTTCGGCGCGCATGTGGTGAATGAGGCGCTGGGGGATTCCTGCATCGGATGAGTTAGTCACCGCATGAGTTAGTCATCGGATGAGTTAAGCACCGGAGGAGTTAGTCAGCGGAAGAGCTAAGCACCAGATGTGTTAAGCACTGGATGAGTTAGTCACCCGATGAATTATAGTCACCAGTTCATGCAAGCACGGGATGAGTCAAGCACTGGGTGAACTTGACATCGAGTGAGTTGGGGTCCAGGTGAATTAGGCATTAACCGGGTGAGTTAGTCCTGGGATGAGGTCGGAACCGAGTGATTTGGCACCAAATGAATCTGGAACCCGATGAGTTAGTCACCGGACGAATTTAACTGGTTGAATTCGGTACCGGATAAATTCACCCGGATGAGTTAGGCAACGGATGAATCACACCAGATGAGTCAGGCGCGGATTAATTATAGGCATCGGACGAGTTAGGCCGGATGACTCGGACCAACGACACCATCCCGGGACCGCCCCCCCTGCGGGGAAGGGATCAAGTGTCTTCCATTCGACTCGATTGGTGCTCCCACTCTTGCGGCTGTGTGGGGCTCCCTCGGGGCATCTTGGTCAGACGGGGGGGGGGGTCACGACCCCCAGGATCCCCCCCCCACAGGGTGGAGGGGGGCAGGGGGCTGGCGACCCCCCCCCTGGGCCCTTCCCCTGGGACGCGCTGCGACCCCCCCCCTTCCGGCGCGGGGAAGGGGTCCAGAGGGGAGAGGCTTCCCCCTCTGACTCGACTGCGACGTTTTGCTCGATTCTCGTTTGGCTGGGTGGCTTGAGGAGCAGGGCCCAGGGAAGAGGAGGAGGAGGAGCAGGAGCAGGAGGAGCAGCAGGAGGAGCAAGAGGAGCAAGGGTAGGAGCGAGCGAGCGAGGCTACGGCGACTCGAACGGAAAAATGCTTCGCACGCGCCAGCAGGCCTGGCGGATTTGTTTACCCCCTTTCGCCGATTCCACAGCCTCTGCCTTCTGCTCCCTCTCTGGAGCGAGCGTCCGTCGGTAGCGAGCGACTACTGGTCGGAGCGTTCAGCGGAGTGCCAGATGCACTACGTCGGCGGGGGAGAGTTAGCTAGCTCGCCCGCCTCCCAGCGGTACGGAAGGCGGGCCACGCCTTCCTCCTCTTGTGCGTAGCACATCTCCCTCTCTGGATCGCGCGCTGTTTTTGGGGGTCGCCGGGGGGGGGGGGTGAGGCCAGCTGGCACGGCAAGCTCAAGAGGGCGAGCGGCGCCTCGCACAAATTGTGCCCCAAATAAGCGTTCCTTATATAATAGATGTAGATGTAGATGTAGATGCAGATGCAGATGAAAGGGCAGATGCACACACACACACACACACATATATATATATATATATATACATACATATATATATATATGATCCAGGGTCGAGGGCCCACGGGCCCCCCCCCCCAGATGGTATGGTCCCAGGATTCCTCGGGCCCCCCCCCCCCAGATGGTATGGTCCCAGAGACGACGACGACGACGGCGACGACACGACGACGGCGACGACGACGACGACGACGACCACGACGACGACAACGACGGCTGCGGCGGCGACGACGCCGGCGGCGGCGGCGGCGACGACGATGACGACGATGACGACGGCGACGACGACGATGACGACGACGACGACGATGACGACGACGACGACGATGACGACGACGACGACGACGACGAGGACGACGAAGACGACGAGGACGACGAGGACGACGAGGACGACGACGACGACGACGACGACGAAAACAACGGCGACGACGGCGACGACGGCGACGACGACGACGACGACCACGACGACGACAACGACGGCTGCGGCGGCGACGACGCCGGCGGCGGCGGCGGCGACGACGACGATGACGACGATGACGACGGCGACGACGACGATGACGACGACGACGACGACGACGACGACGACGACGAGGACGACGACGACGAGGACGACGACGACGACGACGACCTCTGAACCACCACAGCACCACACCACATCCACAGGGGGGGGAGGGGGGCACCGCAGTGCAACACCACGCCACGCCCACCTCTGAACCACCACAGCACCACACCACATCCACAGGGGGGGGGGGAACCGCAGCGCAGCACCACGCCACGCCCACAGGGGGGGGCGGGGGGGACCATCGCGCGGGGGGGGGGGGCCGGGCATCAGCATTGGGGGGGGGGGGCCCCCCAAACCCTGGACCATATATATATATATATATTATATATATGCAGGTGTAGGTGTAGGTGTAGGTGTAGGTTAGGTGTAGGTGTAGGTGTAGGATGTATGTGGATGTGATGTGGATGTGGATGTGGATGTGGATGTGGATGTGGATGTGGATGTGGATGTGGATGGATGTGGATGTGGATGTGGATGTGTGATGTGAGATGTAGATAGTAGATGTAGATGTAGATGTAGATGTAGATGTAGATGTAGATGTAGATGTAGATGTAGATGTAGATGTAGATGTACACGTATATTTATACTTATATGTAGATATATGTATATGTAGATGTAGCTGTAGCTGTAGCTGTAGATGTAGATGTAGCTGTAGCTGTAGCTGTAGCTGTAGCTGTAGCTGTAGCTGTAGCTGTAGATGTAGATGTAGCTGTAGATGTAGATGTAGTTGTAGATGCAGCTGTAGCTGTAGCTGTAGATGTATATGTAGATGTAGCTGTAGCTGTAGCTGTAGCTGTAGCTGTGGCTGGCTGTGGCTGTGGCTGTGGCTGTGGCTGTGGCTGTAGCTGTAGCTGTAGCTGTAGCTGTAGCTGCAGATGCAGATGCAGATGCAGATGCAGATGCAGATGCAGATGCAGATGCAGATGCAGATGCAGATGCAGATGCAGGTGCAGATGCAACTGCAGATGCAGATGCAAATGCAGATGCAGATGCATATGCAGATGTAAATGTAGATGTAGATGTAGATGTAGATGTAGATGTAGATGTAGATGTAGATGTAGATGTAGATGTAGATGTAGATGTAGGTATGTAGATGTAGATGTAGATGTAGATGTAAATGTAGCTGCAGCTGTAGCTGTAGCTGTAGATGTAGATGTAGGTTCAGAGTTAGAGTTAGATGTCGATGTAGATGTATATATATATATATATATATATATATATTCATCTCTGCGCACGAGGTGTGGGGGGCCTGGATGGGGCCCTCGACACTCCACCACGAACGCACTTGGCACAACTCTCGTCCGTCATGCCCCTGCCGTCGTCAAACGTGTCCTCGCACACTCCCGCCCCCTCCCCACTTCGTCCCCAACGTCCTCGTCATTCTCGGCCTTCTGCTCCTCCACCTGCTCATCCTATTGGTCGTCCTCCTCTTGGAAATCGCGAAACTACGAGGGGAAAACCATCATCATCCTAATTCTCGTCCATACTCTCGACGAAACGAGAAGCCAGCGAGGACACACCGAGACTTCATACGACGAGCCGAAAAAACGCCCAAGAGCGTCAGTGACAAGTCCAGGACGACCCACACATTTTGCTTGACTACGAAACGTTTTGTAGCCAAGCAAATATTCAAACGGGTCGCATCGCCCAGTTCAACCGGAAGGGCAGGCCAGAACATCGCTAGGCACCCCAAAACAAACCAAGAGGAGCCCACGTACACACCTGATAGCGCTCCAAGACGACATTTGTCAATATGCTTGAGTGCACAACGTTTTATCATCAAGCCAATGTTGTCAGGACTGGCCTGGCCCAATCAAATCCCATACTCTGCAAGCCACGATTAACCCAGTCCTCCCGAGAGAGTCCAAGACGCGGCCAAGACCAGAAATGGGATGCCCCAGGACTGATTGAACATATGATTGCCTACAAGACGCTATGTATTCAAGCAACTTTCCGATCAAGCACGTGTTCAAAGGCGTCGCCTCGCCCAGTGAACCCCGAACAGGAAGCTCGGACGAACCCACGCTTTCCAAGACAACCCAAGATGCGCCCAGGACCAGGATGCGCGAGGTTCATGACTGCCTGGCGATCTGCTTGACTACAAGACGTGTTGCAGCCAAACAACTTTTCTTTGAGCTCGACGCTCGCACCGCTGATGACTGCCTCCTGCAGTGCGGGACCTGCAGGAGCGAGGGCAGGCTGATCATCTCTCCTGTGGGGGCCAGGCTGCTCCACCCAAAAGGCCTCGAGCAACACACTGAGCCAAGCAAGTGTTCAAAGACCTGGCATGGTCCAGAGGAACCCGAAGAGCGAACCGAAACGTTAGCGACAGCCTACGCCACATGACGGTAGCTGACGCCAAGCTGCGCTCCCTTTGCGCTGTCTTCCGCCAGGAGACGCGGGGAAGGAACGCTGGAGACAGGCACGGCCAGGAGCGGAAGCGATGACGCGTCAGTTCCCCGATAATGTGGACCCCCAGGGGATGCTCTTGTGCGCGACGTTCGCTGCGCGTGTACATAAATAAATATATGTACATGTGTATTTATATATAGATCAACAAAAAATATCTCAAAACCCAATCACATCACAAGGGCAGTCACTTCCCACACCAGAAATCCAACAATGACTACACAGCGTTTTGCGGCCAACCGAATTTTCAACGGCCTGGCCTTCTCCGTTCGAACGCGAGCACAAAACCCAAAACTGGCGAACACTTAGGAAAACAGACGCATAATCGCGAAAGACCAGCCGTGCCAGCACTAAGCTGACCTGAAAATTGATTTGACTACCCCGGTCTGGACTCAGTCAGCCACCCAGCCTAACCCACCTAGTACACTTAACTCACCTCGTGCCCCGAACTCACCAGGTACACACACAATTCGAATTCACCAAATACGCCGCGCCTAACGCACAAAAAGCCAAACTCATCCAATGCGGACTCGTTCGGTGCCTGATCCATGTGGTGCCGAACTCATCCGGTGCCAAATGCATCCGGTGCCCTACTCATCCGGTGCCAAACTCATCCCGTGCATCTGGCGCCTAATTCATCGGGTGCTTAAATCATCTGGTGCTTGACTCTAGAGGGCAGAAAATTCACCCCGATATTAACCACCTGGACACGCGAAGCCGTTTAATAAACACACCCATAGAAGGAATCAAACAGGGCAGGGCTATTTAGTAAACGCCCAAGGCCGTTTAGTAAACGCCAAATGTCCGTTCCGGGCGGTTTCTCCTTCCTTGAAACTCATCTGGTGCCTAACTCATCCGATGCCGAACTCGCGCGGTGCCCAAAGCACCTGGCGAGCTCAGCTCGCCCAGCCCAGTGCCTGCCTCGCCCAGTGGCCCCAGCTCATCCGAAGCCCCACTCGGCTGACGCCTCCCTCACCTATGATGGTCCTGTTTTCCACCACCACCATATGTTGGATGGGGGAGGGAGGAGGAGGAGGAGGAGGAGGAGGAGGAGGAGGAGGAGAACGAGGAGGAGGACGAAGAGGAGTAGGACGAGGAGGAGGAGGAGGAGGAGGAGGAGGAGGAGGAGGAGGAGAAGGAGGACCCCCCCTCCGACTTGTGGTGGTGGTGGAAAACAGGCCCATCGACCCAGCGCCGAACTCAGCCAGAGCCTGACTCACCCGAGGCCTGATTCATCCGGTGACGAACTCAGCTAGGCTAACTCATTCGGGTATCTTGCGAACCGGGTCAGCCAGGCCTTGCAAAATCCTTCAACATCCTGCAAAATCCTGCACCCAAGCCCGGGTCAATGCGAAGGATCCTGCAAGATCCTGCAGGATCCTGCAACCAACCCCGGGTCAATGCAACCTTGGCCCTGCAGGATCCTGCAAGATCGAGCGCTCTGGCTGACCCCCGTTTGCATTGACCCCCGTCTCGAGGCCTAACTCATCCGGGCTAACGTATCCGGTAACTAAGTCATCCCGTCAAATTCCTCCAGTCGCGACTGACCCGGACCGCGGATCGGATGAGCCGGAGCGCATGGGTCGCCATCGGATGAATCAGCCTGTCTCCACAAGGGCCCCCACGTGGTCGTGGTCGTGGTCGTCGTCGTCATCGTCCTCCTTCAGAGTCGGCGGCACTGGCCGCAAGGCCCTCGCAAGAAGCACGTACATGGTGGTGCTGCAAGTGCGCAGGAGAGAAGGGCGGACAGGGGGGTAAGAGGCAGAGGGGGGCAGAAGGAGAGCAGGTAAAAGTGTACACAAGGTCCCTGCCGCATCTGTCCATCAGTTCCCATGGTATGGTATAGTATAGTCTTCCCGCTGCAATGCTCATCGGCGTTCTCAGCATCTTTGAGTCGCTAGTGCGGACTAAGCTGGAAACTTTGCTGGTCGATCATTTGGCGGCTTCTCGAAGTATGGTACTCATGATACTCAAATAATTCTCGCGCTGCTCGTCTGCGTCGATTGTGAGTTACGGTTGTATGTATTTGACGTTATGCTGGCTCGCCGGTTGTTGCCATGTCGGCACGTCCCGTAGTGGTTTGGCCACCAATGCACCCAAACATGACCGTTGTTGCAGTGGCGTGTCCTAGAGGAAGCAATCACGTTATTTTGTGGCTCGTCTTCATTACCCCCGCTCGCGTTGTCTGTGCTTCTATGAACGAGAGTTCGGCCTTCTTCGAAAGCATCACCGACACGACTACCAGCCATTTCGCGCTGGTTGCTCTCCCCCCCCATCTCTTGTTTTCTCTCTCTCTCTCTCTCTGTCATCCTTCCCTCTCCCCTCTCTTGTTTTCTGTTGCCCCAAATCTCCCTGTATGACTCTCTGTACGTGTCGGGTCGGTCTTTCTGCCTGTCTGTCCCGATCTCCGTCTCCGTGCGCTTCTGTCTCTGCATCAGCGCCAGCATCTGTAACCATGTACTGGGCGCCAAGACTATACAAATAAGGTCGAATTGTGGGGGTGGGGGCAAGAACCGTGGTGACCATCGACCTTCGAAAAAACACAAGCAGAACAAACCAAGCTATGTTATGAACAACCGCACAACACCATCCGATATGCCACTCGTGTCACGTGTTCCTCCGTAACCGCTATTTCTGGACATGGGGAGTAGCGGCTCTCATTGCGCCTATCTGCTCGTTCCACTTTGGAGGCTTGTTGTGGTAGACCTCGGCCGCGGAACGCAACGGCAACTGCAACAAGGATCCCGCCTGCGCCTAAGCGAACGGATGTCTCGGGAGCGGCCAAGAGGGGGGTGTCCAAGAGGGGAGGGTGCACATCATGACCGGCGGCACGTGCGCGGCCCAGCGGGGGGACCAGGGACGTAATGAAATAAGAAGACGCGCCGTGACATCTGAGGAAAAATCATGGCCCGCGCCATGGAATCCCCCCCCCCTAGTCATCACCCCCCTCTTTGACGTCCCCGATTGTCATGGGTCTCAGACGTAGCAGCAGCCGGGCAGGCCCTCACCACACATGTAGCATGTGCAACTCCCCCTCGCGTGTGGTTCGAATCCCTTTGATCTATTGGCGCCCTGGGGGCTCGCGGGCCCCAGGGAGCAGGGGCTCCATCAGGGCCGTGGCCTGTCCGCAGCGCTACGCGCGGCGAAACTAGCACTCAGCGCAGCCCGAGATAAGAAGGAGAGGCTGCAGAAGCGGCGGGCGGTAAGCGCTGCAACGCTTCTGGCACACTGCTAGGCTGCTAGGCTCCCAGGGGAGGGCGTGTCGCTTTGCCTTGCGCACTGTGACTGCCTCTGTGCACCTGGCCCTCGCAGAATTCTGGATGCGGAGGTCTGCTCCAGGCCTCGCCTTGCCACCGCCCACTCCCGCTGCATCCAGCAGCAGGGAGGATCAGGGACCTCTGAGGAACAGGAGCAGCAGGGACCAAAGAGAGGAGAGGGAGGTGACGGAGGTGGGAGGGAGGCTCGGCCGCGAGCGAGGAGGGGAGGTGAGGAGGAGAAGGCCTGCGGCGGGGCTTCTCAGAAGCGCCCTGGCCTTCCGAGAGGCTCCCCGTGCCTGCGTAGAAGGCTTGGAGAACTTCTCGGAAGACCGGGAAACTTCCGAGCCTTCCGAAAAGGCCCGCCCCTTCTCACTTCCCCTCCTGGGCTCGCCGCCGAGAGGTGGCGGAGGCGAGAGGAGGTGTGGGCGGGGCGCGGGAGGGGCGACCTTCTCCAGAGGAAGGGGTTCCGACGAGGGGAGGCACCCTCCGAAGGGCCCGGAGGCTTCCGACAAGGCCTCCCATGGATGGCTCCCAAATGGTGTCCGGGTAGATGGGGTCCGAGGATCGTGCAGCATCGGCACTACATCGCCGATACATCGCCGATGCATCGGCGCCGTCGGCGTGGAGGAAATCGGGCTCCACATCGAGCCGCATCGCCGATGCATCGGCGATGCGGTGAGATCCTCCGACCCCATCAATTTGGACCCAATGTATTCGGACCCACATATTCCCTCCTTTCCACCCCCTTCTTCCTCCTCCTCCTCCTCCTCCTCCTCCTCCTCCTCCTCCTCCTCCTCCTCCTCCCCATCCTCCTCCTCCTCCTCCTCCTCCTCCTCCTATCCTCCTCCTCCTCTCCTCTTCCTCCCTCCTCCTCCTCCTGCTCCTCCTCCTCCTCCTCCTCCTCCTCCTCCTCCTCCCCCTCCTCCTCCTCCTCCTCCTCACTCCTCCTCCTCCTCTCCTCCTCTCCTCCTCCTCCTCTAGCCCTTTTGAGCAGGCGCACTGATGGTGAAAGCTTGAATCCCGAGTAGATCCCAGAGGCCTCCAGGCCCTTTTGAGGAAGCCCCTGCCTGCCCGAGCGCCCCCGGCCTTCCCGGAGGAGGGCCTCCCCGCGCCGTCGATCCCGAGCGTCGCCGTCGTCCTCCCCCTCCCCCCCGGGGGGGGGGCAGCCTCGGAGGACGGCCCACCCGCCGACGACGCCGACGACGACGACGACGACGCCGAAGCCGACGACAACGACGACGACGCCGCCGACGCCAACGACGACGCCGCCGCCGCCGCCGACGCCGATGCCGACGCCGACGCCGACGTCGACGCCGCCGCCGCCGTCGCCGACGACGACGACGACGACGCTGACGTGGGGCAGTCCTCGGGGATGCTGCGTGGGCCATCGTCGGTGCGCGCTCGTAGGCCTCCGAAGGGCAACTTTGGGTGACTCTTTGGGGCATCTTCGGGGCCTCCTGGGAGCCTCTTGGGGGCCTCGCGGGGCTTCCTGGGGGAGGGCCAAGCCGCAAGGACGCATCCTATCCTCCCCTGCCTCCTCCTCCTCCTCCTCCTCCTCCTCCTCCTCCTCCTCCTCCTCCTCCTCCTCCGCCCTCCTCCTCCGCCCTCCTCCTCCTCCTCCTCCTCCTCCTTCTTCTCCCCCTCCTCCTCCTACTCCTGCGGAAGCTGAGACTGCGGACTGTCTTGCCGCGGAGACTGAAGCCCTCGTCCTCCCCTGCCTCCTCCTCCTCCTCCTTCCCTCCTCCTTTCCTCCTCCTCCTCCTCGTCCTCGTCGTCCTCCTCCTCCTCCTCCTCACCCTTCTCCTGCTCCTCCCACTCCTCCTGCTTCTCCCCCTCCTCCTCCTCTTCCTCCTCCTTCTCCTGCGTCTTCTCCTCAATTCCTTTCCCTTCTACATAATTTCTCCCTGTCGCACCCCTAGACTTTTTGGGCGGACCGGGCGTTTCGCCTGAGACTTCCTCACCATTTATGTCCCTGAAGCTTACGTATTGACAACAGTTTCACAAAATGAGGGCGGGCCGTTTTCAAAATGTGGCTCTCGCCTTAGCGCCGCGCACAGTCGCTTTAAAACCTTGCACGAGTTTCACGGATTGAGGGTGAATGGCTTTCAAGAAGTGGCTCGCGTCGTAGCGCCGCGCGCAGTCGCTTTAAACATTTGCGAGAGTTTCACATATTGAGGGCGGCTCCTTTTCTATCATGTGACTCTCGCCTTGGCGCCGCGCACATTCGTTTAACACATTTGCAAGAGCTTCAAGGATTGATGGCGGCTCCTTTTCAAAATGTGGTTATCGCTTTAGCGCCGCGCGCACTCTTTTTGTATACGAATGCAAGAGTTTCACGGATTGAGGGCGACTGGTTTCCAACATGTGGCTCTCGCCGTAGCGCCACACCCATTCGTTTTTTAACATTTGCAAGAGTGTTCACGGATTGAGGGCGGCTCCTTTTCAAAATGTGGCTCTCGTCGTAGCGCCGCGCACGCTCGTCGTTTTTGTTTGTTTGTTGTGCTTGTGTTGTGTGGGTGTTTTTGCTAACTCTAAAAAACAGTTGCAAGAGCTTCACATATTCCCATGATCAGCGTACCAGAAACGGTTTTTTGAAAGGATTCCAGATTTTGAGGGCGTAACAGTTAGGTTGGTGTCTAAATCCCAGGAATGACGTTCTGGCGCGATCCAGGATCGTCAAGACGCAACAGTCAGCGAGGCGTTGCTATCCCGAGAACAATGTTGTGGCATGGTTCAAGGTCTTCGAACGGTTGTCTTCCAGCGGAGCAGTTCCCTGTGGAAATGCACCGTTGAAGGGGCCTATGAAGACGGAGCTTGGACGGAGAGTTTATTCCAACATCGTTGATGACTCTTGGGTTTACACTGGTCTTCTCCTTTTCCTCCTCCTCCTCCTCCTCCTTCTCCGCCCTCCTCCTCCGCCCTCCTCCTCCTCCTCCTCCTCCTCCTCCTCCTCCTCCTCCTGCGGAAGCTGAGACTGCGGACTATCTTGCCGCGGAGACTGAAGCCCTCGTCCTCCCCTGCCTCCACCCCCAGACATCGAGACAATCATGTTTTAGCGTTTGCGGCCTCTCGGGCCCCCACTGGGCCTCGGAGGGAGCGCGATCCCTCGTCGCTGGCTGTAACATTTTCTCTACGGGGGGGTCAGAAACCAGAGGGCCCGTTCTTCCCCCACAACCATCTCCCACCAACCTCCCCCCCTCCCCAGAAAAACCGAGAGGGGTCCCAAACCCCCAAAACCCGCCCCCCCATCGGAAAATTAGAGGGGGGGGGTCTAGAACACCCCCCCCGACAATTAACGGGCGGGGTCTGAACAGATCTTCCGGAACAATTATGAAGGGGCCCTGGGACACACAAATACGTATACACAAATAACAGGATTGCCCATATTCTTTATATTTTCAAAGTTTTTATCTGCCCCCCCACTTTCCATATTTTCCTGTATTTTCTGGGATATCGACGATCCATTGTGTCTGTGTGTTTGTTTCCCTCCTGTAATTATTGGGAAGGTCTGGACCCCCCCCCGGGGCAAAAACGTCCGAGGGGTCCAGACCTCCCCCCCGACGACGACGACGACGACGCCGCCGCCGACGACGACGACGAGGACGAAGAGGACGAGGACGAGGACGACGAAGAGGACGAGGACGAGGACGAGGACGACAACGACGACCGAAGAGGACGAGGACGAGGACGAGGACGACGAAGAGGACGAGGACGAGGACGAGGACGAGGACGACAACGACGACGAAGAAGACGACCGCGACGACGTCGACGACGACGACGTCAGCGGTGGCGGCGGCGCACGTGTCGCCAGCGCCCGCGCCAGGCGGCTGTTTCATTCGATCGATATCACAATCGATCTGACTATCAATCTCACAATCGATCTCACTATCGATCTCACTATCGATCTCACAATCGACCTCAAATCCGGTCTCACTAATCCCACTATATCACAATCGATCTCACAATCAACGTCATCATCATCACCATCAATATCATCGTCATCAACGTCATCAACATCATCATCATCGTCATCAGCATCATCATCATTATCATCATCGGGACACCATCATCATCATCATCATCATCATCATCATCATCATCATCATCATCATCATCATCATCATCATCATCACCCCATCACCATCATCATCAACATCATCATCATCACCATCATCATCATCATCATCATCGGGGCACCATCACCGTCACCATCATCATCAACAGTATCATCATCGGGCCACATCATCATCATCAGCATCGGAGCACCACCATCATCATCAGCATCATCTCATCATCTTCATGAACAACATCATCTACATCATCATCGAGACACCATCATCATCAGCAGCATCATCATCAACATCATCATCATCGGGACACCATCATCATCGTCACCATCATCATCTTCATCATCACCATCATCATCATCACCAGCATCATCATCATCATCATCATCATCATCATCATCATCATCATCATCATCATCATCATCGGGGCACCATCATCATCATCAGCATCATCATCGGGCCACCACCATCAAAATCATCATCATCACCTCATCATCATCCTCATCATCAACACCTTCACTGGGACACCAGCACCGTCATCATCATCATCATCATCATCATCATCAGCAGCATCATCATCATCATCATCATCGGGACACCATCATCATCACCAGCAGCATCATCATCAACAACAGCATCATCATCAACCTCATCATCACCATCATCATCGGGACACCATCATCATCATCACCTCATCACCATCATCATCAATATCATCATCTTCATCATTATCAGCATCAGCATCTCAGCATCTCATCATCATCAACATCATCAGGAACATTAATATCATCATCATCATCAACATCATCATCGGGACGCCATCATCATCATCATCATCAGCATCATCAACATCATCATCATCGGGACACCATCATCATCACCACTATGGCCATCATCATCATCATCGTCATCATCATCATCATCATCATCATCATCATTATCATCATCGGGACACCATCTTCATCACCACCATGGCCATCATCATCATCATCATCATCATCATCATCATCATCATCATCATCATCATCATCATCATCATCATCATCATCGGGACACCGACGGGACACCGGCGGGACACCGCGCGGCACTGGCCCCCGGAAAGGAAACATATTGGTCCGGCCGCGCCTCAGCTGGAGGCGGGACACCAGCGGGACACCGCGGGCCACCGGCCCCTGGGAAGGAATCATTTGGTCCGTCCGCGCCTCAGCCGGAGGAGACTTCCTTCTCGCCCGCCCACGCAGTTTCGCCTCGCCCGCACGCACGGCACGCACGAACACGAAACCGAAACCGATTTCCCGATAGGGGGGCTCTCCGTTCCACTTCGATCTCACCCCCTCACCTCCGACCCTCCCGTACCGTAACATACTCTACTCTGCTCCGTTGGCGTCGTCGACGTCGTCGTCAGCGTAGTCGTACTCGTCGTCGTCAGGGTCGTCGGCAGCGACGTCAGCGTCGTCGTCGTCGTCGTCGTCGGCGTCGGCGTCGGCGTTGGCGTCATCGGCATCGGCGTCGTCGTCATCGTTGCCGTCGTTGCCGTCGTGGTCGTCGGCGTCATCGCCGTCGTCGTCGTGGTCGTCGTCGTCGTCGCCATCGGCGTCGTCGTCGTCAGCGTCGGCGCTGGCGCTGGCCCGTCGACGTCGTGCATCGTGCGTCGTGCGTCGTGCGTCGTCGTCGTCGTCATCGTCGTCGTCGTTGACGTCGTCGTCGTCGTAATCGCAGTCGTCGTCGTCGGCGGCATCGTCGGCGTCGTCGTCGTCGTCGGCGTCGTCGACGTCGTCATCGTCGTCGTCGTCGGCGTCGGCGTCGGAATCGTCGTCGTCGGCGTCCGTGTGGGCGTCGGCGTCGGCGTCGTCGTCGGCGTCGCCGTTGTCGCCGCAGTCGCTGTCGTCGTCGTCGTGCGTCGTCGTCGTCGGTGTCGTTGTCGTCGTCGCCGTAGCAGCCGTCGTCGTCCTCGTCGGCGTCGGCGTCGGCGCTGGCATCGTCGGCGTCGTCGTCGTCGTCGGTTGTCGTGCGTCGTGCGTCGCCGTCGTCGTTCTGCGTCGTGGTCGTCGTCGTCGTCGGCGTCGGCGTCGTCGGCGACGTCGTCGTCGTCGGCGTTGTCGTCGTCATCAACGTCGTCATCGTCGTCGGCGGCGGCGTCCATGTTGCCTTCGCCTTCGCATCCTTCGTCATCATCGTCGGCGTCGACGTGGAAATCGTCTTCGTCGTCGTCGTCGGCGGCGTCGTCGTCGGCGTCGTCGGACTCGTCGACGTCGGCGTCGGCGTCGTCGTCGTCGGCGTCGGCATCGGCGTCGTCCTCGGTGTTTGCGTCGGCGTCGGCGTCGTCGTCGTCGTCATCGGCATCGTCGTCGGCGGCGTCGTCGTCGGCGGCGTCGTCGTCGTGTTCGTCGTCATCGACATCGTTGTCATCGTCGTCGCCGTCGCCGTCGGCGTCATCGTCGCCGTCGTCGTCGACGTCGGCCTCGGCGTCGGCCTCGGCGCCAGCGTCGGCGTCTTCGTCGTTGTCGTGCGTCATGCGTCGTGCGTCGTGCGTCATCGTCGTGCGTCGGCGTCGTCGTCGACGTCGTCGTCATCGTCATCGTCGTCGGCGTCGGCGTGTCATGGTCGTCGTCGTCAATGTCGTCGTCGTCGTCAATGTCGTCGTCGCCATGCGCGCCGTCGTCGTCGTCGTCGTCGTCGTCGTCGTCGTCGTCGTCGTCGTCGTCGTCATCGTCGTCGTCGTCATCGTCGTCGCCGTCGTCGTCGTCGTCGTCGTCGACGGCGTCAGCGTCGGCATCGGCGTCGGCGTCGGCGTCGGCGTCGTCGACGTCGTCGTCGTCGGCATCGTCGTCGTCGTCGGCCTCGACGTCGGCGTCGTCGTCGTCGGCATGGTAGTCGACGTCGTCGGCGGCGTCGTCGTCATCCTCATCGTCGTCGTCGTCGTCGGCAGCAATGTCTTCGCCGTGGCAGCCGTCGTCGTCCTTGTCGTGAGTCGTCGTCGTCGCCGGCGTCGGCGTCGTCGACGTCGTCGGCATCGTCGCCGCCGCCGTCGTCGGCGTCGTCGTCGTTGTCATCGTAGTCATCGTCGTCGTCGTCGTCCTCGTCGTCGTCGTCGGTCGCCATCGGCCTGCGTCGGCGTCGGCGTCGTCGGCGTCGTCGTCGGCGTCAATGTCGTCGTTGTCGTGCTTCGTGCGTCGTGGGTCGTGCGTCGTGCCGTCGTGCCGTCGTCGGCATCGTCGTCATCGTCGGCAATGTCGTCGTCGGCGTCGTCGTCATCGTGGTCATCGTCGTCGTCGTCATCGGCGTCGGCGTCGTCCTGGTCGGCATCGTCATCGTCGTCGGCAATGTCGTCGTCTTCGTCGGCGTTGCCGACGTCGACGTCGTCGTTGTCGTCGTCAGCATCGTCGTCATCGTCGGTTATCCTCGGCGTCGTCGTCATCGTCGGCGTCGGCGTCGTCGTCGTCGACGTCGTCGACGTCATTGTCGTCGTTGCCGCCGTCGTCGTCGTCGTCGTCGTCGTCGACGTCGTGCGTCGTGCGTCGTTCGTCATGTGTCGTGCGTCGTGCGTCGTGCGATGTGCGTCGGTGTCGCCGTCGCCAGGAAAAGGGGGCGTTGTGGACCCCCTGATTATTATGATTTTCCTGGGGGGTGTTCTGGACCCCCCTACTAATGTTCCTGGGGGTGGGGTTGGGAGTTTGGGTTCTGGACCCTCCCCCGCGAAATTTCCCCGTCGGGGGGGTGTCCAGACTTTCCCTAATGATTTTCCTGGGAGGGGTGGGGGGATCCCAGACCCCCGGCAATGATTTTCCCCGGGAGTGGGGGGGGGTTGGACCCACCTCCCTCTGGATTTCTAGGGGGGGGAGGGTTGAACTTGAACCCCCGCCCCCCTGCCAGCAGCGACAGAAGGCGCTCTCTCTGTCGGAACCGCCAAAAAACGACTCGGGATGCAAAACCAGTCTCCGGGAAGTGGCCGAGCATGCGGGCGCCGGGGTCTCGAAAAAACATCGAGGCGCCAAATATCTGGGCCTCCTCGCTCGGAGTCCTAGAGATTGACACCAACACCAAGATCGGCGGTGTGCATCCACCGAGGGAGGAAGATCCCGATCTCGGTGATGGTGGTAATATTCTGGCTTCCAAGGAAGCCGAACTATTGCCACGAACACCAAAATCTAGGATCATCTTCCCCCTGTGGAGGCAACCCCCTGTCTTGGTGTTGGTGCCAATTTCCAGGCCTCCGACTCGCCGCCGTCCTCCTCGGAAGAGGAGCCAGCAGCACAGACAATATAAGCTCTCCGAGGCCCGCGCGGACTTTGCCTGGATCGGCCACCGATCCCAGAAATCCAAGCGGACCTCCGAAATCTCCCGGCTGGCCACGGAAACCTCCCGAACCTCCGATCCCCGATCCCGAAATCCAAACGGACCTCCGAAATCTTCCGAATCCTCCGACCTCGCAGGAGGTACTGTGCCACATCGATCCCCGCGGAAAAAACAGGGCTTCCTCCGCGCGCGCTGTCCCAGGGAGGCGGTCCCCCTGCGACAGGTCCTCCCGTGCACGGTATATTGGAGCGGCCCTGGGACACATCAAGAAATACGCACAAAACACAGGGTTCCCCATATTTTTCCATATTTTCTAGGTTTTGGGGCGTCCCCCCCACTTCCCATGTTTTCCCATACTTTCCTGGGGATTGACGACTGATTGTGTCTGTGTGTTTTTTCCCCTCCTGATATATGCCCCTGCCAGGGCTTCCTCAGTGCGCGCTATCCTCGAGGCGGGGGGATAGCGTGTAAGAGAGAGGCTGGGCCGGCGGCGCCACACCCGACGCTGTCTTTGCAACGCCAACCGTATGTTTCAGCCGGCCTTCCTCTTGCGCCTCGTTGGAGGCTGAGCGACTTCTGCTGCGTCCACGACCGCGCCGGAGCTTCCACGAACTCTCTGTGTACCTGGACGCACCGGGGTCTGCCCCGATCCATCTGGATCCACGCTGGCCCACAGAGGACGCACCCTCGAGCCATCTGGCGTCGAGCCAGGTGTCCCGCAAGCGCACCCTCGCGAATCGAGCCGGGCCGGCTCGGCCCCCGCAGGTCGGCGGGAGACGAGTCGTCAAAAGCCCGTGGCGGCCCAGACCTCCGACGATTTGTTTCTGCTCAGCGCGCGGCCCCCTCCTCCTCCTGCCCCTCCTCCTCCTCCTCCATCCTCCTCTTCCTCCTCCTCCTTTTCCTCCCCCTCCTTCCTCCTCCTCCTTCCTCCTTCCTCCTTCCTCCCTCCTCCTTCCTCCTCCCTTCCTCCTTCTCCTCCTCCTCTTCGTGTCGTCGTCGTCGTCGTCTCCTCCTCCTCCTCCTCCTCCTCCTCCTCCTCCTCCTCCTCCTCCTCCTCCTCCTCCAGGTGCCCGGACCCGCCCCCCTGGGGCCAGCCTTGCGCCCTGGATCCAGCGGTGTTCCCGGCCCCGGGGGCCCCAAGACGGGCCCCGCAGGCCGAGGCCCGAGGGAGAGCGCAGGGAGCGAACAGAAAGAGCACGGCCTCGGGCATCTGGGGGTCCGCATAGCGGGGGGAGGAGATAGGAGGAGGAGGAGGAGGAGGAGGAGGAGGAGGAGGAGGAGGAGGAGGAGGAGGAGGAGGAGGAGGAGAGGAGGAGGAGGAGGAGGAGGAGGAGGAGGAGGAGGAGGAGGAGGAGGAGGAGGAGGAGGAGGAGGAGGAGGAGGAGGAGGAGGAGGAGGAGGAGGAGGGGGGGGGACAAGCTAGGTGCGCTCGCGTCATATCTGACGTCCTACCCCTCCCTCCCATCCCTTACCATGGCGCTGATTTTTTCTATCCGCGGACGCGTGTCGTAGCGGACTTGTGGCTCCGCGCGCGCGTGCGTAGTGGGTGGTGGTGCGCGTGCGTGCGTGCGTGCGTGCGTGCGTGCGTGCGTGTGTGGTTGTGGTGGTGGTGGTGGTGGTGGTGGTGGTGGTGGTGGTGGTGGTGGTGGTGGTGGTGGTGGTGGTGGTGGTGGTGGTGGTGCTGGTGATGGTGGTGGTGGTGGTGGTGGTGGTGGTGGTGGTGGTGGTGGTGGTGGTGGGTGGTGGTGGGTGGTGGTGTGGTGGTGGTGGTGGTGGTGGTGGGTGGTGGTGGTGGTGGTGGTGGTGCGGCGCGGTGGCGGCGGGCGGATGGGCGCGCGAGAAAGAGGCCCGCGCTGGGGCGCGAACGCCATCCTGAACGACGGCGGCCAAACACCGATCCGAAAATGAGGCCCACGCTGCAGCGGGAGCACGATTCGGAACGATTCGGGAGCAAAAATGAGGCCGGCGCCTCAGCGAGAGCAGCATTTTGAAAACAAACACAAGCGAAAACCCGTTTCCCGGGGATTCTGTGTGTAAAAAACAATACGCGGGGGGGTGTCGGATATCTTCAGGACGCCATCAGGGGAAGTGGGAGAGCATTTTCATATTGTGCAATTGTGGGGGATGAGGAGGAGGAGGAGGAGGAGGAGGAGGAGGAGGAGGAGGAGGAGGAGGAGGGGGAGGAGGGGGAGGAGGAGGAGGAGGAGGAGGAGGAGGAGGAGGAGGAGGAGGAGGAGGAGGAAGAGGAGGAGGGAGGACGAGGAGGAGGATGAAGGAGGGCTCTGAGGGCTCTGATGATACGACTCTCTCCTAGAGACCCCTGGCACGCTGGCCACGCCAAGCCAACGCACAGCAGTTCACAAACATGGTTGAGAGCCGAGCCTATGCCCAGCCCCTGAATGGCGCCAGGCCTATGCCCAGCGCCCGAAAAACTGGGCGCGACGCACGCTAACCTAGGCCAAAGCCAGCTCAGCGCCACGCCTGAAGAGAAGCCCTCCCTAGCACCCCACTACTGGGGCGCCTGGGCAAGCGAGAGCCTGAGCGCGAACAACTTAATGCCCAGCATCGCAGCGCGCATGGCCTCAGGCGTGCTGGCCGCTTCGAGCGCGCCCTGGAACTTCTTGCCCTCCAGGAAATTCTCCAAGGAGGGACGGGAAAGCTGGGGCGGCAGGCAGCTCCTGCTCTGTCTCTGTGAGATTTGGCTCACGGTCGCTGAGACTCTGGCCCGCGAGGGCCTGGGTGCGTCCACGCACGAAGTTCACTTGGCCACCACCAGGTTCCTCAGGCGCTCGAGTCGCACCAGGCTCTCCTCCGCGTTGGTCAGGGTCTTCTCGGCCTGCTGGATGAGGGCCTTCACCCTGTTTTGCGCCTCCTCCGTGCCCGTGTGCAGGGCGGGCTGCAGCGACTCGATCAACTCCGTCAGGTTGTCCTTGGTCGTCTGCTGCTTGCTGGCCATTGCGTCGATGTGCTCCAGTTGCCTGTCCTTCTCCGTCTCCTTCACGCCCTCCGCTCGCGGCGCGCTGGGCTTCACCCCCATGGCCTGCCCCCCCTGGCTGTGCTTGCGTTCCTGCTTGATCTTCTTGAGGAACGCGTTCTTCTTTCGAGTCACCTGCGCCGTCACCTTTGGACAGGTCGAAGAACTCGCAGCAGTGGCCGACGCCAGCTGCTTCTTGGGAGCCCTCTGGCGCTCGAACTCCTCCCTGTTGGTCTTTGCGGATGGCCGTCATCTGCTTCTCCCTGATGGGGGACGGCGGCAGCCTGCGGCAGAAGGGGCACTGCACCCTGAAGCCAAAGAACCACCTTCTTGTTCAACCTCTCGGCGCAGTCCTCGCAATTCCACCTCAGTGTTTGGTAATCCTTTAGCTTCCACTCCTGGGACCCGTCGATGTGACCCTTGAGATTCGCGAAAGGGCTCCGAACCGACTGGTCCTTCTGCTTCTTCTTCGCCTTCTTCTTGAACACCTTGGCGCTCTTCACCTTGCCCGCAGCAGGCGCGGACGGCTCCACCCGGCGCCACGGGATCCTGATCTTCACCGGCGGCAGGGGCTTCGGCATCCACTGACCCCCCACCTTGACTCTTCCCGGCGGCGATCGCAAGCGGTCCGCAAGCGCCTTCTCCTGCGTGCTCCGCTGGGTCTGGCTGGGCTGCGTGCCCGCCTCCTCCGACTGAGCCCGAGTGGCAGACGACGACCTCGGCATCATCCACCCGGGCGGCCTCCAAGAAATCGCCGAACCTCGCCCCGAAATCCGAGCCGAAAAAGTTCTCCGCTATCAGGAACCGCAAGCTCGTGGGCATCAGGTCTAAGCCATGGCTCGCGGCAGCTGCGCCGCTTTGAATCGCGCTGCCGCACGCCCCTCCTGGGCCAAAGCGGCTGGAGGAGGGAGGAGGAGCAGGAGGAGGAGGAGAGGAAGAAGGAGGAGGAGGAGAAGGAGGAGGAGGAGGAGGAGGAGGAGGAGGAGGAGGGAGGGAGGGCGGGAGGGAGGGAGGGAGGGAGGGAGGGAGGGGGGGAGGGAGGGAGGGAGGGAGGAGGAGGAGGAGGAGGAGGAGGAGGAGGAGGAGGAGGAGGAGGAGGAGGGAGGAGGAGGAGGAGGAGGAGAGGAGGAGGAGGAGGAGGAGGGCGGAGGAGGGAGGAGGAGGAGGAGGAGGGAGGGGGAGGAGGGAGGAGGGAGGAGGAGGAGGAGGAGGAGGAGGAGGAGGAGGAGGAGGAGGAGGAGGAGGAGGAGGAGGAGGAGGAGGGAGGAGGAGGAGGAGGAGGAGGAGGAGGAGGAGGAGGAGGAGGAGGGAGGAGGAGGAGGAGGAGGAGGAGGAGGAGGAGGAGGAGGGAGGAGGAGGAGGAGGAGGAGAGGAGGAGGAGGAGGAGGAGGTCGGAGGGAGGAGGAGGAGGGAGGAGGGAGGAGGAGGGAGGAGGGGGAGGGAGGAGGAGGAGGGGAGGAGGGAGGAGGAGGAGGGGAGGGAGGAGGAGAGGAGGAGGAGGAGGAGGAGGAGGGAGGAGAGGAGGAGGAGGGCGGAGGCGGAGGGCGGAGGGTGGAGGGTGGAGGAGGAGGAGGAGGAGGAGGAGGAGGAGAGGCGGAGGGCGGACGGCGGAGGGAGGAGGGAGGAGGAATTCCGAGCGGCGGGCGTCGATGTGGCTCAGGGCTTCGGGGGTGTTGGCCTTGTGGAGGGCGGCCAAGCCGTCCTGCTCGGGGGTGAGCGTGCGGCAGACCTGCGCCGTCCGGGCGGCGGGCAGCCGCGCTCCCCAGGGCCCCAGGGAGCCCACAGAGGACGTACGCGCCCAGCTATGTACATGAACACGGCCCCTCGATCTGCGAGACCGGCCGCGAGATGCAAACACTCGCGCAATGCGTACTCTCGAAACCAGCGTGGATTCATGTACGAGTACGTCCTTCTTTCGCTCCTGACTCCCCCCGTCCTCCCCTTCCGTCCCTCTTTTGGATGGGCCGGCTTTCCACCACCGCCAGAAGTTGGAGGGGAGAAGGAGGCGAAGGATGAGGAGGGGGAAAAAGAGGAGGGCCCCCTCCCCCTCGCAGACCCACCGCTTTTCCGGATTCCTTCTTTCGTCCCCCTCCCTCCGTCTCTTTTCCTGACTCCCTCTTTCTTGTGGTGAGGGAGCGCGACCACCAAGGCTTGGCGCCTCGGCCACAGCGCCACGGTGCGAGTCAGAGCATCGCCAGGCAGTCCTGGAACCCCGCGCCAAGCCGACCTGCTGTAGGCAGAGTCATGGAGTGAACCTTGGCCCGGGAGAGACACGCGGGGCCCCAACAAAGTGGCACCACCAGCATCCCTTTTCCTTGAACTGGAGGCCTCCTAGATGGGGTCGGAGGATCGCGCCGCATCGTCGATACATCGGCGACGTCGGCGTGGAGAAAATTGGGCCCCACATCGAGGCGCATCGCCGATGCATCGCCGATGCATCGCCGATGAGGCGCGATCCTCTGACCCCATCTACTCCGAGCCCATTTAGGAGGCCTAGATGAGTATAGCTCATCCCTGTCGCGCCCCTGAACGTGTCGGAGGCGTGCTGCAATCTCCGATGAAAGGATTTGAAATGTAGGATAGAAGAGAAAACAATGGCATAAAGATAACTTCTGGCGCTCCGTAAGGATTTCTTGGATCTGCGCTGGACCCCCCTCCCTGGCGCGCGAAGCGCGCCAGGGACGGCGCCGGAAGCGCTGCCGGGGGGCCCTGGGCGCCGATCCAAGAAATCCGCGCGGAGCGCGAAAAGTTTATGCTCATGGCGTTCTCCCTTGATTCGATTGTTAGGATTCGCGCGCGCGGGGCGGGGCGGCCCCCTGCCAGTGGGAGGGAGGAGGAGGAGGAGGAGGAGGAGGAGGAGGAGGAGGAGGAGGAGGAGGAGGAGGAGGAGGAGGCGGCCCCTGGGGGTCTCAGTTCGAAAAATACCCAGGGCGGACTCTGGGCGGAGTCCAGGCGGGGGCCCTCACGCAGGTGCCCGAAACTTCTCAGAGGGGGGCGGTCTTCCTGACCCCTGGAAGCGCCCCTGGAGCGCTCCAGTGGATCCCAAGCGCGCCCGAAGAGGTCATTCGAGTCGAATCCACGGGTGACAGGTTCCACGATGGCCTTCATACACCCCCAGAACGGTTCGAGATAGCCTCCACATGGTCCAATGCAGCTCCACGAGGCCCCCCCAGCGGCCAGACCTCACGCAATCGGCGATGGTTTTTCGTCCATTGACGCGTGTGTCCGCTTGTCCGCCCTCCGACTGCTCAACGGCCCATGCAGCTCTCCAGATTGACACAGTTCAGGCCCAAGCGCCCCCAAGACGGCCACGAGACGGCCCAAGAGGGCCCGAAGACAGCCCAAGGCCTCCCAAGAAGCCTCCGAACCCCCAGCGAGGGTCCGAAGAGGATGAGCCCGAACTGAACTCCCACCAGCCCTTTGGGCGTGAGTGGTTTAGAGAGCCCGCTCTGTTCTCAACCCCCCTTCTTCCCCTTCGGGGAGGGGTTTACCCCTCCCCCTACCCCCTCCCCTGGGCCCGGAGAGGTCCCACCGCGGGTGGTCAGGGGAGTCCTTTTCCACTCCTGGGAGGGCTAAAAAAACGACACCCCTCACGAGGATTCTGGCCCCGACGAGGGGAGGGAGAAAAAACCCTCTCCTCTTCTTTGAAGCCAAAATCATTGATTTTACTACGGTTTTGGCCCCATTTTGGCCTTCTGAGGGGGCAGCGCTCATTAAAGCTCCCCTCTTCCTTCCAGGCAAAATCATTGATCTTACGAAGGTTTTGGGCTCATTTTGCCCTTCTGAGGGGGCAGCGCTCATTAAAGCCCCCCTCTTCTTTGATTGATTCCCTCCAAGATGGCCCCAAGAAGCGCCCAGGAGGCACCACGAGGCCCCAAGATGGCCCCCAGAGGCCCCCAGGAGGCCCCCAAGAGGCCTCCAAGAGGCCCCCAAGATGCCCCCAAGAGGCCCCCAAGAGGCCCCAAGAGGCTCCCCCGAGGCACCCAAGACGCTCCTGGAAGCCCCTGGGGCCGCCAAGAGGCCCCCAAGACGCCCCAAACGGCCTCCAAGAGGCTCCCAAGAGGCCCGAAGAGGCTCCCCCAAGGCACCCAAGACGCTCCTAGAAGCCCCTGGGGCCGCCAAGAGGCCCCCAAGACGCCCCAAAAGGGGACGAGGTGCCCGAACGCCTCACGCCACGAGGAGCCCGAACGACTCACACCAGGACGAGGGGCCCGAACGACTCACACCACGAAGAGCCCGAACGACTCACACCAGAAGGAGGGGCCCGAACGACTCACACCAGGACGAGGCGCCCGAACGACTCACACCACGAGGAGCCCGAACGACTCACACCACGACGAGGGCCCCGAACGACTCACACCACGAGGAGCCCGAACGAGTCACACCAGGAGGAGGGGCCCGAACGACTCACACCAGGACGAGGGGCCCGAACAACTCACACCACGAGAAGCCCGAACGACTCACACCAGGACGAAGAGCCCGAACGACTCACACCACGAAGAGCCCGAACGACTCACACCAGGAAGAAGGGCCCGAACGACTCACACCAGGACGAGAAACCCCAAACGACTCAAACCACGAGGAGCGCTTTCTCTCCCTCCTCCTCCGCCTCGTCCTTCTCCCGCTCCCCCCACAAGGAGGATGTACAAGGAGGCGGGAGGAAGGAGTAACAGGGGAGATATGCGGGCCCAAGCGGACACACGCCTGAAAAACACGACTGTCGGCATGCTTCGCAAGAGTTGCTGTTCTGAGATGGGCTGGTGGGGATACGCGAAGCGTAAAGAATTTCAAATCATTTCGCGACCACTGGCCTCCCACACAGCCAGAAACCCCCTGGGAGGGCCCCATATAGAAGCCCAAGACGCCCCCAAGACATCCCAAGAGGCTCCCGAGAGGGCCCCCAAAGCCTCAACAGTACCCCCAAACCATACCGATGTAACTGGCATGACATTAGGACGCTCCACGGGGCAACCGACAAGGATCGGGGTCGCCGTAGGCTCAGATCCTCGCAGTCAGACAGTCATAGGCGAACGTTTTCTTAGCCGGCGTTTCGACATTGGAGGGGGTGGGGGGTCTGGCTCCGGACCTCTGCTGTATTAGAGGAACAAAAAGTTACATAAACATAAAAACTCTGAGGTCCGCGCGGATTTCTCGGATCGGCGCTGGACTCCCCTGGTGGCGCCTCCGGCGCCGCCCCTGGCGCCCTCCGCGCGCCAGGGAGGGGAGTCCAGCGCCGATCCGAGAAATCCGCGCGGACCTCCGAGTTTTCATTTTAATGTCACTTGTTGTTCCCCTTCTTATGCGACTGCTTGCAACAGTGCGTCCTGTAGGGGAGGCCCCACCTGCCTGAAACAGGCGCCCCAGACAGCCAGGAGCTACTCCAGGGGGGGGGGCGAGGGGGCGCGAGAGCCCGCGCCGATCGGCAAAGCATTGAATGGGAAAACGATCGCCAGACCGAAGCGCCAGGAACCAGGATGGGGGCGGCCAAGAGGGGGGTGTCCAAGAGGGGGGGGGCGCAAATCATGGCCGGCGGCACGCGTGCGGCCCAGGGGGGGTCCAGGGGCGTGTTGAGATAAGAAGGGGCGCCATGGAATCTGGGGAAATATCATGGCCCCCGCCATGATATTCCCCCCCCCCTAGTCGTAAGTCGGGCCTGTCCCCCTACAGGCGGACTTCGGACGAAAAATACAACAAAAACAAAAAAACACCCAAATGGCAAAACAAATGCTACAAAAAGTCGCCCCCAGATTATTTTTCTACCATTCTTGAATACTCCTCCCGTAGAGGGACAGGCCCGACTGAACCCTAGCCATCACCCCCCTCTGCATCCGCGGCCGGTGCTCCTAGCGGCGCCGGGAGGCCTGCCCTCCGGGCCACACTCCTCGGTCCTCCACGGGCCAGTCCCGACGAACCGCGCACAACCCCTCGGCGGCGCTGCCGGTGCGGCGAGGCTGCTGGACGAGGAGCTCGGGCCTGGCGTTCTGGCCATCGCCGCCCTCTGTACCCGCGGCGGGTGCCCCTGGCGGCGCCGGGAGGCCTGCCCTCCGGGCCACGCACCCCTCGGCTCTCTCCACGGGCCGGCCCAGACGCGCCGCGCATAACCCTCGGCGGCGCTCCCGGTGTGGCGAGGCTGCCGGGCAAGGAGCTCGGGCCTGGAGACCGTTTTTGGGGAATCGGCGATAACCCGGATTATCCTGGGGGGGAGGAGGGGTCCGGCCCATAACCTAACCCTCGCGCTGTGGGCAGTCCTGCATATGCCCGCGCCCCCCCTCCCGCGGACCTGCACAACCGGCAAGGTTAGGTTATCCTGAGGGGGGGGGGGGGCAAGCCCGATAACCCAGGTTATCGCCCGACCCTAAACAAAAGCAGTCTCCTGGCGTTCGCAGTCATAGACAGCCACCCTCCGAAAAGGAAGGTTCCAAAACGGACAGCGGTGAGATAAAAAGCGGAGCATGGGCCGGCGGAGGGAGCAGAGCGGTAAAAGCATAACCCCTCCCTGCCGCGTCCCCAGACGTGTCGGTGGGGCGGCCCAACGGGCCAGAGGCGTGCTAAGATCTGCGGTAACTGGTAAACCGTGCTTCTAATTCGCGCGCGTGGGCCGGCCCCTGGGGTCCGCTGCCGAGTGCCCCGAGCAGGTCCCGGGCGGGCCCCCGGCAGGTTCCCATCAGGGATGGTTCTGCTCCTGGGCTCCTGGGCGCCGCCCTCCCCAGACCCCCGACGTCATGGTTTTTCCATGACGTCGACCCCCAGGGGTCTGACTGCCTACCAGACCACCCCAACCCAACCCGAAGACCCGAATTTCGGGTTGGGGGGGTAAGGGTTCCACACGTGTCTTTTCAATGTTTCCCGACCCCCCCCTCCACTGGAAATCGAGGGTAAATCTGAGCCTTCGGGTTGGGTTGGGGTGGGTTGGTGGGTGGTGAGGGTCTGGACCCCTTCCCCGGCACCAGCGTTTCATCCCGAGTCGTTTTTTGACGGTCCCACGGCCAAGTAAGGGCCACCAGATGCCGAAAACCGCGAAAAACCTCGCGTCGCTACATTTTCCGTGACTCCAGGGGTCTGGGCCCTCAAGGGCAGAGCCCCAAGAGCGGCCCAGAGGCCCCCAGAAGAGGCCCGCCAGATGGTCCTGGAGGCCTCCAGGGCACGACACGAGCGCTCTGCAGGACGCCCAAGAGGGCCCCCAGACGGCCCAAGAGGCCTCCAAGAGCACTCCCCAAGGATGGCCCCAAGAGGCACCGTGAATCGATTCCCCTTTGGTTTTTGATGGATTTGGGCGTTCTCGCCTCTTCGGCTTCCCGACGCTCCAAGACAGCCCAAGAGGCCGTCGAGATCGCCCCAAGACGGCCCAAGAGGCTCCCAAGGAGGGCCCAGAACGGCCCAAGAGGGCTCCAGGACGGCCCAAGACGCCTCCTAGATGGCCCAAGAGAGCCCCAAGACAGCCCCAAGAGAGGACCCAGAGGGGAAACCTTAACGGGAATTCCGATCTCTCGGCCCCAACAGGTGCCCAAGAGGCCCCCAAGAGGCGCCAAGGAGGCCCCAAACTGACACAGAAAAACATCCATGGTGTTTTTTGGGCTTCATCTTGGGGCCCTCTTGGGCAGTCCTGGCCCCTCTTGCACCGTCTTCGAAAACCTCGACCGCATTCAGGCCCTGTTGGAGTGACGGCACTGTCGGATACTAAGCCCCAAAAACGGCCCGAAGATCTCCTCGACGGGCTATAAAACACCGCCCGAACTGGATCACAGAAGCCCCACCATCAACTTCGATTCTGGACGCCCGTAATGGGTACGGAAAAAAGGGGACAATGCCCAACAACAAATGTTGTCCCAAACCATCAGCGGCCGCTGTTTGGCATGCGGCCGTCTGTCTCAAACGGACACAGCCGCCGCGGCGCGGACAGCGAGTCCTGTCCAAAATGAACAGGAACTGCTGTTGGGCATTGTACCCATTCTTTCCGTACCCATTTCGTTCGTGCCGTTCGATTGCTTCCCGCCCCAGGAGCCCCCGAAGAGGCGCCACCGCAACCTGCGAGAAAGGGCCAGCGGAGTGAGCTAAGCGATTGAACAACTCCTCCCCGTCGCGTCCCCAAGCGTTTCGGCGGGGCGGACCAGCCGTTTCGGCCGAGACTTCCTCACCGTTCATGATCCTGGAGCTTGGAACCAAAAACAGTCTCAAGGTTGGAGGGGGGGCCGGGCGTTTCGGCTGAGGCTTCCTCGCCGTTCATGATCCTGGAGCTTGGATTAGGTCGGGCATGTCCCCCTACAGGCGGATTTTGGACGAGAAACAAACAATAGTCAAAAACTGCTCAAACATAGCCAAAAATAGTCAGAAAATCGTCCCCAGAGTATTTTTGAACTATTTTCGAACACTCCTCCTGTAGAGGGACAGGCCTGGCGTAAGGCTTGGAACCCGAAGCAATCTCGAGGATGGAAGGGGGGGGGCCGTTTTCAAAATGTGGCGCTCGCCCTGGCGCCGCGCGCACTCGTCTTGGAGGTCTGCAGCAGCTTGAAGGATGGAGAGCGGGGGCGTTCTCAGAGCGTGGCTCTTGCCTTGGCGCCGCGCAGAGTCGGCTTGCAAACTTGTAACAGCCTCAGGGATGGACGTGCGGCCTTTTTCACCATGAGCATGGCGCGACCCCAATTGGGGGAGGTATCCCGAGTAAGGATCTGAACAAGGAAGACTTTGCGTTGTGCGTTGTCTGTTTTGCTATGCTTTACGTGGCATTGCTGTGCGCTGCTTGATGTTGATCGGCAATTATTTGCCGTGCTTTGCACTGCTTGCCGTTGCCTGGCACGCTGGTTTGCATGTTTTGTTGCAGGGCATTTGTTTGCATTGATTTGTGTTGCTTGGCATTTCAGTGGCATTCCTTGGCATTGCGTGGCGTTCAATGGCATTGCTTGGCATTGCGTGGCATTGAAAGGCATGGGTTGACATTGTTTGGCATTGTCAAGCAGCAGGGAACCAAGACCAAGGAGCCCGAGGAAGGCAGTCGAGGAACAAGACCAAGCAACCCGAGACAGTTTTTCAAGAAGCAAGACCAGGCAACGCGAGGGAGGCAGGCAAGGCAGAAGATCAATCAGGAAAGACAAACGTACCACTACCATCAGCTAGGGAGGTGGCCGCTCCCTCCCCTCGAGCTGGTGGCACCTCCTTCCGGGAACTCCCTGGAGGCATGCCCGAAACGAGGTGCATGCCAGCTCGA
Organism: Prorocentrum cordatum; assembly: GCA_963575745.1. Lineage (NCBI taxonomy): Eukaryota > Dinophyceae > Prorocentrales > Prorocentraceae > Prorocentrum > Prorocentrum cordatum. The sequence goes on along the minus strand of CAUYUJ010001481.1, from coordinate 410,651 downwards.
GGGGGAAAGCGGGCCAACCCACCTGGTTGGTGGTGGAGTTACTGTTTTTGGTGGAAGACACAAAATCAAGCAACCCGAAGACAGCAGCCCAAAAAGAAGATCCAACAGCCTGCGAGGGCCGATAGGCGCAGGCCTCGATAGCAGTCGAGAAACAAGACCGAGCAGCGCAGGGGAAGCCGACCGGCCGAGCCAGGCACCAGCTGGTTCCTCACAAACAAACTGACTACCTACCAGACCACCCCAACCCAACCCGAAGACCCGAATTTCGGGTTGGGGGGGTAAGGGTTCCACGCGTGTTTTTTCGATGTTCCCCGACCCCCCCCCACTGGAAATCGACAGTAAATTTGAGCCTTCGGGTTGGGTTGGGGTGGTTTGGTGGGTGGTGAGTTCCTCACAAACAAATAAGATCCCCTTGGCAAAGCCTAACGAGGGAATTCAGGAATGGGCGGGTGGCACGTTTGAAGATGCTGCTCTCGCCTTAGTGCCGCACACATTCGTCCGAAAAGTCTGCAACAGCTCAAGGATGTCGGCGGGGTCGTTTTCAAAATGATGATCTCTCGTTTCGACACTTTGCACTAGCTTCACGAATGATACAATATCTCGGCCGGACTTTGACCCAACCTTTGGCCCCATATATAGAAATATCCAAAATTCACGGGGATGGAGCTGGCAGGCCGCATGCGTCTTCGATCAGGCAAAGAAAGGTGCACATCCGTAAAGTACGGCACATCTATATCCACCCTCTGCAGCTGCTTCGGCACCAAACTCTGCATGTAGGTAGGGAGGTAGGGGTAGGTGGAAGGTCTTTTTCACTTGACTGCTGGCGTCACTATCCGCCACCGTGCCGCTGCGCACGGAGTGGGAGTGTCCTCAAGCCCTTTGCCCAATCCCCTGAGCCTCAGTCCTCGATCTTAAATCGGGGGCGCGCAAACATGGATTAGCAATCCGTGGATTTCGCGCGCGGTCGCCAAATCCATGGATCGGAGGAGGTGCCCTCCCCAAAATGCGGCCGGTACCGCCTCGCTCGGCGGCGGGAATCCGCGCCCCCTTGATCCATGTTTGCAATCGCCCCCTTGATCCACGCCCCCTTGAACCCGTCGGTAATCCACGCCCCTTTGATCCATGTTTGCGATCGCCTGACTATAGGGGTCTTACGAAGTGAACCCCACCCTCCCCTTCAGAAATCGTAAGGGGTAAGGGTCGGGTTCGCATGTGGGCCCCTAAACACGGGCCAAGCGGGCCGTACGAGGCCCCCAAAACGGTCCAATAGGGCCCAGAATCGCCGAATGATCGCTCCAAAACGCCCAAGACGGCCCCAAGACGACCTAAGAGGCTCCCAAGACCCAAGACGGCCCACGAGGCCTCCAAGAGGCTTCCCAAGAGCGCCCCAAGAGGCCCAAATCTTTGACTGTCCTTAGGCTTTTGAAGGTTGTTGGCTTGTTCCCAACCATCCTGTGGTGTTGGGTCCTCGTTTTGAAGAGACGTCGCCCCGCGTTCCTCTCTTCCTTTCCTCCTCCTCCTCCTCCTCCCCCTTCTTCTCTCCTCCCGCCATCATCAACATCGTCATCATCACCATCATCACCATCAGCGTCATCATCATCACCATCATCGTCATCATCTTCATCATCGTCATCACTATCACGACCGTCATCATCACCAACATCATCACCCATGTCGGTACACCCCTCACACGCTTCGTGGCCCCATAAGGAGCTCCACCGAAGGCCCCAGTGCCACAGCCCGCATGCGCCCCCCCCACACCCATTACGGCACATCCCTCACACGCTTCGTGGCCCCATAAGGAGCTCCACCGAAGGCCCCAGTGCCACCGCCCGCATGCGTCCCCCCCGCACACACACATGTATACATATATATATATATATATATATATATATATGCACACCCCTCACACGTTTAGTGGCCCCATAAGGAGCTCCACCGAAGGCCCCAGTGCCACCGCCCGCATGCGTCCCCGACACACAATTCGGCAAACCCCACACACGCTTCGTGGCCCCATGGGGCGTTCCACCGAAGGGCCCAGTGTCACCGCCCGCATGCGTCCCCCACACCTCTTTCGGCACACCCCTCACACGCTTCCTGGCCCCATAAGGGGGCTCCACCGAAGGCGCCAATGCCACCGCCACCACGCGTCCGCCACATTCAAGGGTTAAGGGAACAGCTCCAGACCTCTGTGGAAAAAGAGGAGGCGGAGGAAGAGGAGGCGGAGGCCCGCTCCCCCCCGTATGTATGTTGCTTTGGATTCGCGGGAAATTCCATTCCACCAGCGAGGGCTTTTCCGGTGTTTTCGCTGTGGTCGCTGCAAACGAGCGGTGGACGAGTGGACGACCCGCGCGCGTCGCTGGAGCTCCCGCGCCGCGGACGACCCGCGCGCGTCGCTGGAACCCTCCCGGGGCGACCAGCGCGCGTCGCGGGAACTCCGTGCTGCGTTCTTCCCTGCGCCTCGTTCGCCCGCCGTCGCTCTGCCCAGCGGTCAGAGCCTTGCCCGATATCAGCCAGCCGGCTAGCTAGGTAGCTCTCTTCTCCGCGCAGAGGACGACACGCGCGCGTCGCTGGGACTCTTCCAGGGCGACCGGCGCGCGTCGCGGGGACTCCGCGCTGCGCTGCGCCCGCAGCTTTGGAATTTGGAGCGCGCGGGCAAAAAGGGAGGAAAAAAACGGAAGGAAGCGGGCGCGATCCTCGTGATGGGCGTGCCGACATGGGCGTCGCGGCGTGCGGGCGCTGCCGCCGGGGTTCCCGCGGAAGCTTTTTGCGGCGGCCACGCTCAGTGTCACGAGTGCACAGACAGGCATTCCCGAACCATTCACATTCATCTACATTTACACGAGGCGTAGACATGATCGCATTCGTGCAAATATATTCGCTCGCGCGCAAACTCTTTCACACTTAGACTCACTCGCGCTCAGATTCACCCGCGTTGAGTCTCTCGTAATTCGACCATAACGTTTTCCTTCGCGTTGTGTACCGCGCCACATTTCGGCACGCCCCTCATACGGTTCGTGGGCACCACCGAAGAAGATACGCACAGTTGCGGTACTCACAACTGCATATGGTTGGGTCCTTCGCCAGGATCATCTCGTCTATTCGGCATACGGCTCTAGAGGCCCCCAAGGTCGCCCCAAGACGGCCCAAGGGGATCCGAAGACGGCCCCAAGACGGCCCATGAGGATCCCAAGACGGCCCAAGAGGCGCCCAGGACAGTCCAAGAGGCCCCCAAAACTGCTCCACAAGGGGGCACAGATGGGGGACCCGAACCCACACGTTGAGCCCTCGGCTCCGAGGCGTCTCCAGGAAGAGGCCCCACACCCACACACCCAGGCACGGTGGCGGGATGTGCCGAAGATAATTCGATCATCTATTTATGTATGTATGTATGTATGTATGTATGTATGTATGTATGTATGTAGGTAGGTAGGTAGGTAGGTAGGTAGGTAGGTAGGTAGGTAGGTAGGTAGGTAGGTAGGTAGGTATGCATATACATAGATACACACGTACATATCCACATATCTATAATTCCCAGGAGTGATTCAATATTCCAAGATCGGTGGTTCGACCTCCGAGGTTGAAGTCCAACACAACATGTCTTCAAAAACCGAACATGGGAAGTCGAGGGGATCCAGGTTACTGTGTCCCATCCGCATGTACCCAGGAGGGCTCATAGATGATCAAACGTTCGCCCCCGCCAACGATCATCGTCATTCCCATCCCTCGCACACTCCCCTCCGCTTCCACTCCATCCTCATTCATAGCGTCGCTCATCTCACTCGTCTCCAGAGCAGTTGCAATTAATATCTGTGCAATACCATCCGAACTACATAGGGTCGGATGAGCTAACCCCAGACCTCTGAGAGACAGTCTGGTTGCCAAGGTGTCAGGGGCGGTACATGAGGGCCACAAATGCGCGGACAGTTCTGCACAGCGGACCAGGTCAGACCAAACCATCCGCAGAAAACACAACAAACACGAGATGGGGAAACCCAAAAGGCACCGATACCGCTGCTCCACGAACCTCTCTGAGGGTGCGCTCCGACCACAATTTCCAGGCCCATCCAGCCGAAAGCGCCGAGAACCTCCCGGGAAGCGAATACGGAGGAAAGGTACGTTGCGGTGGCGACTCCCTTCCCTCCTCTGACGGGGGAGCCCAACGATCCGCGTGCGGCCCCCGCAAGCTGCAGAAATTATCGGCCCCCCCCCCGCCCAACGTCTCCACGGCCCGGGGGACCAGGCGCTCTCCGTTCGGCTGTACCCGGGGGATCGTGGTGGTCATCTTGCGCGGCCCGCGCGGCTTGGAGCCCCACAGCGAAGAGCTGTACTGCACCGCCAGGAGCTCCTTGGGACGACGACGACGACGACGACGACGATGATGATGATGATGATGATGCTGATGATGACGATGATGCTGCTGATGACGATGACGATGATGATGCCGATGCCGATGCCGACGCCGACGCCGACACCGACGCCGACTGACGACGACGACGACGACGATGATGATGATGCTGATGATGATGATGATGATGATGATGCTGATGATGATGATGTTGATGATGATGATGAAGATGATGATGATGATGATGATGATGATGATGCTGATGATGATGATGATGATGATGATGATGATGATGATGATGATGATGATGATGATGATGATGATGATGATGATGATGACGCTGACGATGATGCTGATGAGGATGAGGATGAGGATGAGGATGAGGATGATGAGAAGCAGGAGGTGGAGCAGGACGACGAGGATGAGGATGAGGATGAGGATGAGGGTGATGAGGATAAGGACGAGGACGAGGATGAGGATGCTGAGCAGGAGGAGGAGGAGGAGCAGGAGGAGGAGGAGGATGCGAAAGCCGAACATGGGGCCTTCGGCGAAAGCTGGGCACGCGCCAACATGTGGGGGGAGCGGAGGATGATGGTCGGGCCCAACTCGCCTATGGATGACCTGGGCCCGAACATCACGCCATTGTGGGAAACCGACAAATACCGACACCGCTACTCCCTGGACCTCTCCCATAGGGCGTTCTGACCAGAATTTCGAGGCGAACCCGGCCGTAGAAAAAGAGGGCTTCCCCAGAGGCCCCCAAAAAGGCGAGATAGAGGGAAGGGTAGCGGTTTCTGTAGATTTCCCCTTTATCCTCCTCTGAGCCCTGGTCTCCACCACTCGGCCCCGACATCGAGCACCCGCAGGACGGCCAGCGGGGCTGCACAGCGTAGCGGGATGTACAGAGCGGGCAGGCTGCGGGCGAGTGGAAGAGTGCCCAAGAGCTTGGCTTCCAGACCGCATGCGGGGACGCGCCCGTCCCCTCGCGGGCGCACATCCCTCGAGCACACCGCACACCGTTGCGGACTCGAGCCTGACTTGGAAGCAGAAGAGACTGCGCAACGATCAACTGTTTGAAGGTCCGCGGGGATTTCTCGGATCGCTGGGCCCCCCCTGTGGTGGTGGTATCTTTGTGTAGGTGGTTTGTGCGTGTTTCTTGTTTTCTTTCTCCCTGTCTCTCTACCTTCCTCCATCCTCATCGTCAACATCACCATCAACATCCTCACCCCCCATCCCACCATCATCCCTTCTCATCATCACCACAATCATCATCATACTACAATAAAAAACAATCATAACCCATACACTCAAAACAAACAAACACACAATCAAAAACAATGGTACTGGAGAAACACACTAATCAGTTTCTTCTTAGGGCCATAGGGCTATGGGGCTATAGGGCTATAGGGCTATAAGGCTATGGGGCGATAGGGCTATGGGGCTGCAGGGCTATAAGGCTATAGGGCTATAGGGCTGAAGGGCTATGGGGCTATTGGGCTATGGGGCTATAGGGCTATAGGGCAATAGGACTATAGGGCTATAGGGCTACCAGGCTACCAGGCATCCAGGCACCCGGCCCATCCACCGAGATCGGCGGCACCTCACCTAACCATATGAACCCGCTAGGACCCCTACAGAAGCAAACTCTGAAAAAAATGAGAAATTCACAGATTCAATGATACCGGAGAAAACCCCCAACCAGATGTGTTTAGGGCTATAGGGCTATGGGGCTATAGGGCTGTAGGACTATAATTAAGGCTATGGGGCTATATGGCTATAGGCTGATTGGGCTATAGGACTATAGGGCTATAGAACTATAGGGCTAGAGGGTTATAGGGCTACTGGGCTGTTGGGCTATAAGGCTATGAGGGCTATAGGGTTATAGGGCTATAGGCCTATAGGGCTAGAGGGCTATAGGGCTATAGGGCTATAGGGCGATAGGGCGATAGGGCTATAAGGCTATGGGGCTATAGGGCTATAGGGCTATTGGGCTATAGGGCTATAGGAATTTTTAAGGCTATGAGGCTATAGGGCTATAGGCCTATAGGGCTGTAGGGCTATAAAGCTATAATGATATAGGGCTATAGGGCTACCTGTCTACCGGGCAGCCGGGAACCCCCGGGCCCCTTGGTCCCCGGGCCCCCGGCCCGGCCACCAAAATCGGCGGCCCAGCACACCTAACCATATGAATCCGCTAGGATCCCTACAGAGGCAAGCTCTGATTGGGGAAAAAGAATAAGAAAAAGTCTTGGGTCCACGAGCCCTGTGAGGGCTCCCCCCCAAAAAAAAACCTGTGAGGGCTCCAACAAGCAATGGCTTTCGTGACTGCGGACTTCCTCCGGGCCCCTGCAGGCCAGATTCGCCCAGGCAGCCTGAAGTCCCGAAAACAATTGAGTATTGTTTTTTGGGGGGGACCCTCACGGGTTTTTCGTTTTATTGAAACCCTAACAGGATTCGTAGCTTCTCAAGAAATTAGTAAAACCTGCGAAGGCTCCCCCTCCCCCCCCAAAAAAGACAAACAACAATAAAACCTGTGAGGGTTCCCAACAAGCAAGAATCAATGGGTTTCGGGACTTCGGACTTCATTCGGGCCCTCCAGGCCAGATCCGACCAGGCAGCCTGAAGTCCCGAAAACGATTGTTGATTTGTTCCCAACCATCCTGTGGTGTTGGGTTCTCGTTTTGAAGAGACAGCGCCCCGCGTCCCACCTCCTTCCTCCTTCCCCATCCTTGCCTTTGCTCTCCGCATGTCTCAGCTCACCCCCTCCTCCCATCATCATCATCATCATCATCATCATCATCATCATCATCATCATCATCATCATCATCATCATCATCATCATCATCATCATCATCATCATCATCATCATCATCATCATCATCATCATCATCATCATCAGCATCATCATCATCATCATCATCATCATCATCATCATCATCATCATCATCATCATCATCATCATCATCATCATCATCATCATCATCATCATCGTCATCGTCATCATCGTCATCATCACTCGCTTCGTGGCCCCATAGGGAGCTCCACCGAAGGCCCCAGTGGGGGGGGGGGCACATGCGTCCCCCACGCTCAGGGCAACGTTCCGTGGCCCCATAGGGAGCTCCACCGAAGGCCCCTGTGTGGGGGGGCGCATGCGTTCCCCACGCTCAGGGCAGCGCTTCGTGGCCCCATACGAGGCTCCACCGAAGGCCCCAGTGGGGGTGCCCGCATGCGTCCCCCACGCCCAGCACAGCGATTCGTGGCCCCATAGGGCTCCACCGAAGGCCCCAGTGGGGGGGGGGGGGGGCGTATGCGTCCCCCACGCCCAGCACAGCGATTCGTGGCCCAATACGGAGCTCCACCGAAGGCCCCAGTGGGGGTGCCCGCATAGGGAGCTCCACCAGAGGTTCCAAGTCTACCGTCCGCATGCGTCCCCCCCCCGCGCCACACAGTACAGCGTTTCGTGGCCCTCCTTCCCCTCCTCCCTGCGTTTCACCCACCCAGTACAACGTTTCGTGGCCCCATAGGGAGCTCCACCGAAGGTTCCAGGTCTACCGTCCGCATGCGTCCCCCCCACCCAGTACAGCGTTTCGTGGCCCTACTCCCCCTCCTCCCTGCGTTTCACCAACGCAGTACAGCGATTCGTGGCTCCATAAAGAGCTCCACCGAAGGTTCCAAGTCTACCGTCCGCATGCGCCCCCCCCCCACCCAGTACAGTGTTTCGTGGCCCTCCTCCCCCTGCTCCTTGCGTTTCACCCACCCAGTACAGCGTTCCGTGGCCCCATAGGGAGCTCCACCAGAGGTTCCAGGTCTACTGTCCGCATGCGTCCCCCCCACCCAGTACAGCTTTTCTTGGCCCTCCTCCCCCTCCTCTCTCAATTCACCAACCCAGTACAGCGTTTCGTGGCCCCATAGGGAGCTCCACCGAAGGCTCCAGGTCTACCGTCCGCATGCGTCCCCCCCCACCCAGTGCAGCTGTTCGTGGCCTTCCTCCCCCTCCTCCCTGCGTTTCACCCACCCAGTACAGCGTTTCGTGGCTCCATAAGGAGCTCCACCGAAGGTCCCACTGGCACCGCCCGCATGCGCCAGCCACCGCCCAGCACAGCCCTTGCTCCTTGCGTTTCGCCCACCCAGTACAACGCTTCATGGCCCCATAGGGAGCTCCACCGAAGGTTCCAGTGGCACCGCCCGCATGCGTGCGCGTCCGCCACCACCCAGCACAGCCCTTGCTCCCTGCGTTTCACCCACCCAGTACAGCGCTGCGTCGTGGCCACCCATAGGTGGCCCCATAGCTCCAGCGAAGGTTCCAGTGGCACCGCCCGCATGCGTCCGCCACCACCCAGCACAGCCCTTGCTCCCTGCGTTTCACCCACCCAGTACAGCGTTGCGTCCCCAGGGGGGGCCCGAAGGTCCCAGTGGCACCGCCCGCATGCGTCCGCCACCACCCAGCACAGCCCTTGCTCCCTGCGTTTCACCCACCCAGTACAGCCCGTGGGGGCTCCAGCGGCTTCCAGTGGCAAGCCCGTGGCATGCCCGCATGCGTCGCCACCACCCAGCACAGCCCTTGCTCCCTGCGTTTCACCCACCCAGTACAGCGTTGCGTGGCCCCAGGGGGGGCTGGCAATGCGTCCCAGTGGCACCGCCCGTGCGTCCGCCACCACCCAGCACAGCCCTTGCTCCCTGCGTTTCACCCACCCAGTACAGCGTTTCGTGGCCCCATAGGGGGAAGGTTCCAGTGGCACCGCCCGCATGCGTCCGCCACCACCCAGCACAGCCCTGCGTTTCACCCAGTGGCCCCATAGGGGGCTCCAGCGAAGGTTCCAGTGGCACCGCCCGCATGCGTCCGCCACCACCCAGCACAGCCCTTGCTCCCTGCGTTTCACCCACCCAGTACAGCGTTTCGTGGCCCCATAGGAAGCTCCACCGAAGGTCCCAGTGGACCCATCAGCATTGCCAGCGCTGCAGCGAGAGCGCCATTCCATGGGACGGAGGCCGGATGGAAACTGAGGAATGAAGCTGATGCTTCCGCGGGAGCTCCGCTCTGACGTGCCCGCACGCAGGGACCAAGGCTGGGAGGCGCAAGCTGCGTGCCGATGCAAGAGAACGGCCCACGCCGCGTCGAGTGGCGAGTCCGTCGGATGGAGCTTCCTTGAAGGGGCCCTGGGACACACAAATACATACACACGAATAACAGGATTACCCATATTTTCCCATGTTTGTTGGATTTTTGTCTCCCCCCACACTTCCCATCTTTTCCCATATTTTCTGGGGGATTGACGATTAATTGTGCCTGCGTGTTTCTTTCCCTCCTGATTCCTGGGGCAAGGCAGGAATGCGGCTTCAGAAGTCAGGCCACCGCTTGAGCCAGATCACCTTGTCAAGGGCTGGCACTCCAGAAGTGAAGCCCACGCTGTAGACGGAGCGCTAGTTTGAAGGACAGTCAACTCAAAAAAGAGGCCAACGCTGTAGCGGGCGGGGGCGCACATTCGAGGCCGACACCACAGCGGGAGAACCATTGAGAAGGGTAGAACAAGCGGGAATAAGGCCGATGCGCCATATTGAAACGAGGAGGACGTGGAAATTGAGCCATTGCTGCAGAGGGAGTACCACTTTGGAAGGACCGAAAATGCTGAGATGGGGAAACTCCAAATACTTATAAACCTTTGAAGCCCTGTATGAAAACAGTACAAAGAAAAGGCGGGATACTCTCAAAATGTCGTCGGGCGAGAGAGAGAGAGAGAGAGAGAAACGCGATATCATGTTGCATAATTGTGTAGGAGGGAGAGAGAGAGAGAGAGAGAGAGAGAAAGAGAGAGAAAGAGAGAGACATATATGGGAAGAATACGAGAAGGCAGAGGAGAGGAAGGGAGGAGGGCGAGGAGAAAGAGAGGGATGAGGAGCAGGAAGGATCATGAACGCCTCCCTGCCTTTTGTCCTTCTTTCCATCGGTTGACCCTCGTCTCCGCCTCGCCCCGCTCGTTCCCTGGCTCAAGAGAAAACAAGCCAGTGGGCCGCCGTGGGGGCCAGATCCAAGAGCTAAGCGGTCCTGGCTCGATGTGCCGAAGCTTCCCACCTAATACCTCCTCCTCCGCCTCCCGCATTGCCCACCTCGTTCCCATGCCGAGTAATGGCAAGCAGCGGGCCGCCGGGGAGCCCTGATCCAAGAACTGAACAGTTGGTTCCGACTCGATGAGCAGAGGCCCCCTCCTTGCAGCCGCAGCATGGCCAGTCGATTGAAACGTACGAGACGTCCCAGCGCCCCATGGGCAAACCCAGCGCGAAGAGCACCCCAAGGCGGAGAGCCCAAGTGCGCAACATCCAATCGGCGGTGGACAAACCTCCCTTTAGTAAACCTCCCCTCAACGAAAACGGCCTGGGACCGAAACCGACGGACCTGGACCCGCAAAAACGACGGCCGCGACGCCCTCTCGCGAACCAGAAACGGCCAATTCCTTAATCGACGTGTCAGGGTAGGAGGTCTGTCCATCCCCCGAGTGCTGCCCCTTCCGAAGCCAAGGTGTGTCCTTCGCCCTCCGGCCTGCTGCCGCTCCTGCCGCCCGCGGCCCTCGTTCCTGCCCCCCGGGCGGGCGCCGCTCCTCCCGCGCCAGCTGGATGGCGTTGTGGCTGGAGGTCGTCTCGATTTTCTTCGGGTTCATGCCAGCGCCGTACCTCTGCACTAGTGACCGAGGGCGCGCGCGCGCGCGCGTCTTCGCGGGCAGCATCTTGGACGCCTGAGACTTAAACTCGATGTCCGGGATCGGAAAAAGAACAAGTCCTTCTCGTCCTTCTCTTCCTCATCTTGGCGTCCTCGAATGTTCCTCCTCTTGCCATCCTCCATCTCCTCATCCCCCTTATCCTCTCCTTTTGACCTCCTCCTCCTCTTCCTCCTCGTCCTCCTCCTCGTCCTCCTCCTCCTCCTCTTGCGTCCTTACCCTGCCCTCTTGCCCCTGTCCCTCCTGCCCCCGTCGTCTTCCACCTCGTTGTCTTCATCATCGCTCATCTTTCTCCCCGGCCAGCATCGACGACCGACCCAGCCCGAAACCTCAGGAGAGCACCAGCAGAGAACCCTGGCAGCAGTCTTTTTTTTGTGAGAAGCCACACCATAACGAACGCTGGGACAGCCCGGCTGTAGACCGGGGCCTCGGCCGGATTGCACCGGTGCTATCGTGCTATCGCGAGGACTTCAAAAACTGTGCGCGCTGGCGGCGCATTCGCGCAAACGCCGGGAAGGAGACAAGGGGGAGGGACGAGAAAAGCAGGAGAAGGAGGGAGAGGAGGGAGAGGAGGGAGGGGAGAGGAGGGAGAGACGAGAAACGCCGCAGAAGAGGAGGGAGAGGAGGGAGAAAGCCGCAAAAGAGGGACGAGAAGAGCAGTCTTGGGCGGCCGGCCTGCCCCACCGCTCCACCGCCCCGGGTGCGCAGGGGTCGGCCCAGGCCGTGTGAGTCTGGCCACGGCGGCCGCCCGTGGAGCAGTCCTCAGGAGGCTCTCGCCGGGGGGTACAGGGCAGTTTTTTACACATATGATGTTTTTTTACTATACGATTTTATATACATGCATGATGTATGAATAATTGTATACATGAGCTCATCGTTGTTTTTGATACTAAATCCCTGCATCTTGAATAGGAGTTTTCTTAAAGAAAACCAAACACAAACAAACAAAAATGATGTGTAACACATGATTGATATGTGAATGAATTTATGCATGGAATCATCGTTGTTCTTAATACTAAGTCCCTGCATGTTTAATACATGATCCGCACGCGGAGCATGTATTAGAAACGGCGCTGTACTCAGGAGGCTCTCGCCTGGGTAATTTCCCCCCCCCCCCTCTGCGCAAACGCAGAGGCGACGGGGCAGCTGTTCTCGTGTGGGTCCCCAGCGCATGCCACTCGTAAAGTTCGCTCCTGTTGAGGCCTGGCCTGGCGCTGCAAACCCCTAACTTCCCCTCTCGTCGACATAGCGCGGAACGCAGCAACCCGACACGGCAGGTCAGCGTCGCGATGAGGTCGGCGTTGGTTTCTGACAGTGCGTGGATGGTTCGACCCTGAGCGATTAGGGCTTCTCCTGTAGCGCACAGATCAGCAGATGTCGGCCGACTCCAGGCCACTGAGGGTGTTCGACATTGAACGCGCACGTTAGGGTCGCCGCCGCGTCGGCGCGGCATGAATCTATCAGAAGTCAGCCCTGCCCCCTGGCCCCCACACAAAACATCCACACGAATTGTATGCAATAATCTCACGCGCGCGCTTCAACCAGAAACGTAGTTTTCTCTTGGCCAGGGGCTGCCCGCGATAACGGCCACGGCAAAGTCCAAACCTAGGCGTATGATTGAAGCCTCGCTGTCGCCTTCATGGACACCCAACATGGCTGAGGTGTGGCAATTCAAGTCTACAGAGTCCTTTGAGCGAGAGCTGATTCAGCACAAACTCTATAGTTACGTAGCTCAGTGGCAATCGCTCTCAACAAATCCGCAGACTCTGTCGGCGTGTGCGAGATGCCGTTCCACTCCCTCCGTTCTCGGCGTCGTCGTCGCCGTCGCCGCTGTTCTAACCTTTTCCCGTATACCCGTCACACAATTATTTTGCGCGCGCGTTGAGGTGGAACACCCTGACTACAAGGTAGATCCACGCGTGGATGAAGCTTACCAGCACGAGAAGATGTATATCGTGAAGACATGCCACGCAAAGGAAAGCATTTATGTCCCCACTCGGGGTAAATGAAAATAGCCGGCACGAGGAGCTGCGGATCGCGAGGACCTGCCTCGTGAAGGACTGCATTCGTGCCCCCACTCGGGGGTGCGTGACGTCATCCAGAAGGAAACGAAGGCAAGCGCGATCGAAAGAACAACGAGAACAGCACTGTGCCCAGCCACACCTTCTTTTAATCCTCGGAAGACGGAGGGGCCAGCCGCCCCGCTTGGTGACGATGCGCCTCAAGAGCGACGGGATCGGGGATCTTCTGACCCGGGTCAATCCAAATCCGGGTCAGCAGGAAACCAAAAAACTGCAATGCAGGGGACAAAAACTGCAACGCAGGTTTTCGCAAACCCGGGTCAGCCAATATGCGCGGCCGCCTCGCGGCCACAAGCGGCTCGCTGACCCGGGTCAGCCAGAGGAGGTCTTCGAAGGATCCTGCAAGATCTGGCGCTCTGGCTGACCCCCGTCTCAAGGCTCCCGACGAGAGGGGTCGTATTAGTATCAGTATTATTATTAGCATTCGCATTCTTATCGATTACTACTAGTATTATTAGTGCTCTTATGAGGGGCCCTGGTCTCTCCGGCGGTACCGTGACGACGGGGCGGGGGCCAGGCCCGTCGAGCGCGTGCGCCGCCGCCCCCCGCCCGTTTTCGTTTCCCCCGTGCCGCGCGCCCGTGGCCAGAGGTGGCCGCGCGCGACCAGGCGCGCGAGCGCAGCTTCTCCCACGTAGGGCCGCAGTCGCCGTTGTCGTCGCCCAACGCCGCGCTCGTGGGATGCAGGCCCGTGCTGGAGTCTTGCTGGAACTCGTCGCCGTCGAGATCACACGCGGAGCGCTTGCTTCGGCCGGCTTCGGCTCCGTAGCCCCAGCTGGCGTGCAACTGTCGCTGGCCATGTCGGAGTCGGTGCAAGCGCCGCTGCCCTCCAACATGGCCCTTGCTTCTGCCAAGGCGTGGTCGTCGATGACCACCGTCCCGCCTGGCGTGTAAGCGTCGCTGTCCGTGTCTGAGTCGGCACCAGCAGCGCTGTCGTCGTCCAGCCCCAAATCGGCCCTGCATGCGGCCAGGAGCTGGGCCTCGACGTCCACGAGGTAAGGCTGTACGGCCGCAGCCCTCGATGGCCCGAGGAGCTCTCTCAGGATGTCGAAGTGCGGGCGCAAGTCCGAGTAGATGGTGGCCCTATTCTCGTCCTCGTGCGCGGATTTGGCAAAGTCCTCGACGGCGGACTCGCACGGCGTGAAACTGTCCAGCTTACGCACAAAGTTATTGATGGAACGCAGAAAGTCCCACCAGCCCTTCAGGGCGTCGGTGGTTTAACGAGTTTCCTCTTCCACTCCTCCTTCTTCCCCTTCGGGGAGGGGTTTACCCCTCCCCCTACCCGCTCCCCACTGACCTGGACAGGAGGGGCGGGGAGCGGTCAGAGCGTCCAAAACGGCCTCGCCGAGGAAGCCAAAATCATTGATTTTACTAAGGTTTTGGCCCCATGTTGGCCTTCTGAGGGGGCAACGCTAATTAAGGCTCCCCTCTTCTTTGAAGCCAAAATCATTGATTTTACTAAGGTTTTGGCCCCATTTTGGCCTTCTGAATTTGGGTACGTCGCAAACTCTCCCTCCAGGTTGCCCTTGAACCTGAACTGCTTCTGTTGTATGTAAATAGCATGAACTGCAAGCGTAAAATATGCGTCGTCTTCCAGGAGAGGTCCAACAGCATCAGACTCCTGATCATCCAGGGTGGCGTGACATTCAGTATCGCCCTTTCCCACATACTCGTATGCAGGAGTATGTAACGCAGGACCAGTTGGAAGATTGGCCAACAACCGCAGTCTTGCTCCCATTTGAAATTCCACCGCCGAGAAGTGGGTCTTCAAGAAGAGGTGAACCTTCCTCGACCCCAAAGTTCTCAGGGAGAGCGGGAGCATGCAAACTGACCCTGTACAGGCCGCGTTTGCCATCATTCGCCTCAGGCATGGGGCATGACCCAACGACACCGAGGAGGTAGAACTCCAGGAGGTTGGTGGCATGGTCGTCAAAATTCTTCTGCGCCCGCCGCAATTGTCCCTCTCCTTTCACTGACTGGGCCCTCTTCCTGGAGCTTGCCAGCCAAAACGAAAATAAGCAATGCCGCTGTTGAGTCGGAGGGAAGTCCTTCTCTTGATCCCGTCCTGGCGGGGGGAGGTGGGTTGGGAAGGGGAGGGCGTGGGGGGGGTACCAAGTCAGAAAACCATCATCCAGCGGGGGGGGGCCCGTGCCCAAAAGCACCCGGTGACGGCCCAAGAGTGCCCCAGGAGGCCCCCAAGACGGTCCAAGAGGGTCCCGAATCGCCGAACGATCGGTCCAAGACGCCACAGGCGGCCTCCTGATGACCAGAAAGGCTGTCAAGATGCACGAAGAAACCTCCAAGAGCACACTAAGAGAGCCCCAACAGGAAAGCTGTGAAGATTGCCCTGGAGCTGTTGGCAAGATTCTGGCGCTCTCGCCTCTTCAGCGCCCCAGCGCCCCAGGACGGCCCAAAGAGCCACCAGGATCGCCACAGGAGGCCCCCCAAGAGATGTCCATGCCCCAAGCGACCCAAGACGGCCCCAGGATGGCCCAGGACCCCCCCTGCCAAACAGCCCGAACGGCCCCCAAGACGGCTCCACAAGGGTGCCCACACGGGATCTCGAACGGACCTTTCGACGTTTCCTACAATCTCCCAGGGAATCCCCACGAGGCCACGAGGCCACCAGAGGCCCCCCACAGCCCCCCCAGGAAACCCCAAGAGGCCTCCAAAAAGCTCCCAAGAGGCACTGAAAATGCTCCAAAAAGGCCCCCTACTAACCGGCCACGCGAAGGCCAACGAACGCATTCCGAAGCCCACGAATCATCCTTGAGGACTCTGCCCCTCGTCATCGCTGCCGCCGCCGCCAACGTCGTCGTCGTCGTCGTCGTCGTCCCCCGTCAGGGTCGGCGGCAACAGCCGTGAAGCCTTCCCAATAAGCCAAGGCCAGTCGCAACGTTCTAGAGTGCGACGGACCGATCGCGGTGATTTTGTCCACTGCGACCAACGCGTAATAGACCCCACGCCAGCTAGAAACTGTGGGAGAGGTAGGGCAGCTAGCCGCGGACGGAAACAAGACTTCTCCTCCTAAAACTCCCTCGTCTGTTTCGTTCACACTCCTTCTCCCCCTCTGTCCTCCTCCCATCCTCTCATCACCGTCTCCTGTTGCCCTCCCATCCTCCTCGTCAACCCACTCCTCCCCGTCCCCCTACCAAGTCTTCCTCTGATGAGAAGGCGCATTTGGGGGAAACGGGTAACACAGCGCCCCGAATGTTCCATGCTGTTGTTTTGGTACGCATGTCGCCAAATTCCGGCAGCGGCGGGTGTCGGGCAACCGACCTTCTGTCTCAAATGCACAAGCTGGGCTACCCCGCGCGCGTGCTGCCGCCCACCGCCTCCTGGATGGTGATGGGCGACGCTGTCCGGGCCTGCCTTGCTCAACTGAGCGGCTGCTCGCCCTCTGACGCCTCCTGGCAACAGGCTCAACTCAAATTCAACAAGAGAGGACTCGGCATGCGCTCCGCCGCAAAGCATGCCGCTGCCGACATCGCTTGTCAAGCGAAGAGCACCGACCTTAGTCGGCAGTTCTACGGCGCTGACCGCGACGGGGGAAGCCTGGCGGCTGCGATGCAGGCCCGCAACCATTTCCAACGCGGTGGACAGGGCTGCGCTCGACGCGCTTCTGGCGGGTGCCACCCTGGCCGGCAAGACGCACCTCTCCCTGGTGCAGGCCCCGGGCGTTACCGCGTCGCTCCAGGCGCCGCCCTGCGAGGCCACCAGCAATGCGCCCCCGCGCGGCCTCACGCAGGTCGGCGTGCAGAGGCGGCTGCGAATTCAGCTCTTGCAGGAGGAATGCTTTTGCCCAGCCTGTGGCGAGGTGATGGACGCCTTCTGTGACCACGCTTTGGTCTGCGGTTGCCGCGGCGACTGGCCCGAATGCCACAACGCCCTGCCCAACCAGGCCTTGTTCGACGCCCTGGCCGATGACCACACCGGGGCAGGCCACCCCTGGGGGCGAGCAGGGCGGGTCCCAGGTAGTAGACGGCACTGACTGCCGGCCTGCCGACGTCTAACTTCCACGGTGGCGCAACGGCACGGCGGCCACCTGGGACTTTGCCGCCGCGTGTGGGTTGCGCGCCGATCGCCTCGCCGCGTCGGCCGCGTCGCCGAGTGCGGCGACGGAGCGGTGCGAATAGTTCAAAGGGCAGCGCCAGGACGCCGCGCGGCTTTGCGCGGCTTAGGGTTTCACCTCCCCTCATGGCGGCGGAAGCCCACGGCGGCGCGTGGGGCCGCGAGGCACGCAGGGCCTCCAGGGTCCTAGTCAAGGTGGTGGCTGACTCCACGCGGGGAAACGCCGCAGCGGTTGCGGACAAGCACGCCCGGCGACCGTTTCCTTGCGCTGCTTCCTTCCCCCCTCCTCGCCCCCCTTCTGCCGGGCGGCGCGGCCTGCCGGCGGGGGCCAGCGTGGCGGCGCGCAGGGCACTCGGCTCGTCTGGGCACGGATGTACCAGTTTGGAGCCAGCAGGAGGCACTGGAATCGGGAGGGGAAAAGCCCACTGACACAATGCATCGTCGATTCCCGAAGAAAATCTGGTATATTTTTTGTTGGAAGTGGGGGGGGGAGACAGCAACCCAGAACAGATGCGAACATATGGGGGGTCCTCTCATTTGCATGTGTAGTTATTTGTTTGTGTGTCCCAGGGCCCCTTCATATAAGCGACGGCCAGCGCGAGTCTGCGGCAGCACCGCAGGCGAGCCCGGGCCAAAAGGGGCAGGAACAGCCGTCGGTCTCAAACCCGATCTTTCCGCACCCCTCTGCGGCAACTTCATGGGAGCCTCCGGTGTCGTCTTGCTGGCTATTGCGAACCGATGCGAACCGACGTTAGCCGACTTTCACCGACGCGAATCGACGCCAGTCGACGCTGATCGACCCTACTCGCCGCCGATCGACACTGAGTCGGTGCTCCTCATCGGTTGCAGGACGCCAGCGCACGCCAATGCCCTGAGCCCCGAGGACGCACAAGGCTTCCAGTTTGGACGCCCGAAATGGGCACGGGAAAGAATGGGTACAATGCCCAACAACAAATGTTGTCCCAAACCAACAGCGGCCGCTGTTTGGCAGGCGGCCTTCTGTCTCGAATGGACACAGGCCGCGGCGGCGTGGACAGCGAGTCCTGCTCAAAATGAACAAGATTCGCTGTTCGGCATTGTACCCATTCTTTCAGTACCCATTTCGGGCGTCCAGAACAAGGCTCCCAGGAATTGCTACCGAAGCACCTTCCCGGCGGCGGGCGAAGCGCAGGGCACGCAACGAATTCTAGCCCGAGGAAGTCCGACCTCAGCTTGCCGAGCGTCTGGTCCGAGTCCTGGCGGGATGCGGCGGCAGCGGAGCGGAGGGCCCGCTCCCTGGGGGAACCCGAGGAGGAGAGGGAGGAGAAGGAGGAGAACGAACGAACGAACGACTCTGCAGAGGCGTGTCAGCAGGTCCCACACACCCCTCGGGGCACTTGAAATCACTCTCAGAAGATTTCCAGGGCTGGCTCGCTTCTAGAGGGCGCGGCGATGTGAATAAAATCATCCCGCGTGGCACTCGGTGCACGCGTGCTCCCGCCCGCCCCCTACCTCGGCTGGTGGGCCCCCTGCTTTACAGGCTGGGCACGGCCGTAGGGTCGGGGAAGAAAAGGTGGGGAAAAAGAAAGCAGTAGTCCAGGAGGAGGAGGAGGAGGAGGAGGAGAAGTAGAGGGAGGAGGAGGAGGAGGAGGACGAGGAGGAGGAGGAGGAGAAAGAGAGTAAGGAGGAGGAGGAGGAGGAGGAGGAGGAGGAAGAGAGGAAGAGAGGAAGGAGGAGGAGGAGGAGGAGGAGGAGGAGGAGGAGCAGGACGATCGGGAGCAGGAGTTTTTTCCTCTGCGAGCCAGTGGGCAGGACCCAGGAGGCCAACAGTTTGGACGGAACTTGGTTGTGGGCCGCACTCTGTCGTGCGGCCTCCCTCTCGCCTGGGCACTGGGCAACACCAAATTGGCCCAAGGACACACACACACATGAAACAGGTGAGCATAATTTGTGTCTCAGGTTTTGCATTTAGTGTGCGTGTCAGGATCTCACGCGTACTCTTGTCTGGCTCAAGGGAAAAACATTTGCTGCGCTTGCTGCTGCCACAGTTGGTAGCGGAGCCTGGTTCCAGGCTGGCGGGCCAATGGGCGGCGAGGGGCAGCGGCTCTGAGGGCTGCGCCCGGAGGCCGCTCTCGCGCTCCCGGCCAGGGCCAGGCTCGCGCCGCCCGGGCGGCGCGGCCGCGGAGATGCCCGCGGAGGACGACGACGACTTCGCTGGCGCGACCTTCGACCCAGCCCGCCCCAGGGGGCAGGCATCGGCGGAGGCGACGCCGGCTGCAGGCAACACAGTGACGATTTCCATGGACCAGCTCCGAGAGATTGTGGCCGGCACGGTCCGTGAGACCATGGGCGCCACGAGACCGTCAGGCACAGGTACCGAGACGGCAGGCGCGGCTGGCTCTTCTTCTCGGAGGACAGCAACAGACAACGACGACGTCGACGGGAGGCCGAAGGATCCTTGGTGGGAGGCAGCAGCAACATCGGATCCCTGGAACTCCGGCTCAGACCCGTCGCAATCCTGGCACAAGCCAGGCGGCAAGGACGACAAGTGGCAGGACGACGGCTGGAAGAACTCCGGCCAGAGTGACAAGTGGCAGGACAGCTGGTGGGCGAGCTCAAGCTCAAACTGGGGAAAAGGAGACTACTCCGACCCGCCAGCATGGCCCGGATGGGCGCAATATCGACCTTGGCGCCGAGCACTACGACGTTGGAACACCAATACAGACGTTCCCCACTGGCGACGAGGGGAAAAGTTCTTGAAGCTTTTCGATTATACGATGCAGGCGAAGTTTGATGACATTCCGGAGGCCCAGATCACGGGCCACGACTGGATCGACGTAGTGCTGGGCCGCATGGATTTGATGATAGGAGAACGTGAGGGAGACGAGCTTCGGCGAGCAGGCCGTCGAGCTCTTTTCGAAGCATCTCGTGAGAGCAAGGAGACATTCATCCAGTACGTGAGTCGTCGAGAAGCTCAATTCCAGGAGGCCGAGACGAATGACCTCTGGATCTCGTCCAAGATGAAGGGGCTCATGTTGGAAGAGGGGGCCAACTTGACGGCCCAAGGCATGCAGAATCTCAGGACGCTCACTCGAGGAAAGCTCGAGTACAGCGACGTGAGCTGGGCCCTGAGGCAGATGGACGCCTCAGGCTCTGAGCGACTTTTGCCAGGTAGGGTGTCGAGCAATTACGCTGAGGGCGAGGGCCCCAGCGACCAGAATTATCTTCCTCCTTCCTCCTTCCCGGTCGGTGGTTCAGAAGGGTCCGAGGACCAGGAAGACGACGAGGAGGAGTACGACGACACCGAGCTGGACGACGAGGCCGCACTCTTGGCAGAGCTCGAGGATCTCGACTTGGACGAGACACAGGTGGAGGAGGCTCTGGCAATGATTGAGTCTCGACCTTCGAGCCGGACCTGGAAGCAGAATAAGGAGATCAAGCGCGCTGCTAAGCGCGACAGGGAGTACTTCGGCCCCAAGAAGACAGGATCGGCGCCCCCGCCTCCCCAACGACCGGGGGGCGGTGGCCGCGGGCGGCCGGACCGCGGCAAGGGCCGTGGCAAGGGGCGCCGTCCCAGGCTCTCTCCCGAGCAGCTGATGAAGATCAGCAGGTGCGGGATATGCAAGGAGAAGGGGCACTGGCATCGCGAGTGCCCCAACAAGGACGACCCCAAGTTCAAGAAGCGGGGCCTGGCCGCGTACACTTTCGACGGTGTCGCGTCGGACCCAGCAGGCTCGTGGGCGGTGTCCCCGGAGACCCTGCAGGACTGGAAGGAGGTCGGCCAGGAGCTGCTGGACAACGGCTGCGTGTACCTCGTGGCCAGAGCGACCCAGGGGCTGGTGGATCCAGGAGCGGGCTCGGACCTGGTCGGGCTCGCGGCTCTGAACCGAGAGTCGAAGGCTCTCGCCGCCGTTGGTATGAAGTACGAGCTGATTCCCCGACAGCATCAGCGGCCCCGCGCCGCTCACGGCGTGGGAGGTGCCGCGAAGGTGGTGACCTCAATACTCTTCCCGCTGTGCATGGGAGGAGTGCTCGGCATCATCGAGACGACGGTGCTGCTGGAGGAGGTACCGCACATTTTGTCGGTCAATCTCCTGGAGTTTCTGGGCTGCGTCATCGACCTGCCCCAGAACAAGATGACCTCCGCCACCCTAGAGACGGACATCCAGCTGACACGTCTCGGATCGGGCCACCGGATGGCCACGATTGTACAGGCGCTCGAGATGCCGCTGGGTGTGCCGGAGTCTGCACTGCGAAAGTATCCTTTTCTTTCACAGAATTCGTTTCAGCTGAACACTGGCGATGCGCCAGAGATGCTCGAGTCCGGAGTCCTGAGGGCTTACATCATCCTGGTCATCATCACTCTCGCTGTCATCCTGTTCGTGACAATGGGCGCCCGGATGATGAGCCTCGAGAGGGCCTACGAGAGGGTGGTCTTGGGGATCAGTGCCTTCGTCGCGGGGATCGGCCTCGCGATGGCCACGCACCGGAAGGGGCTCAAGCACAAGCCCTTCGGGCTCCTCCAGTCTGGGGCTCAGCCAGCGTCTCGGGAGCTTAGCGTCAGATCCGTTGGGGCAACTAAGGCGATATGGCCAGCAAGGGCTGCGACAAGGACCCAGTCCCGACGATCCGAGGCACCTCCGGCAGGGAGCGAGTCAGTAGCCCATCTTGGCTCGAGCCATCAGCCAGACTCCGTCAGCTCGATTATCGAGCGATCATTGTCCCAGTCAGCATACAGCAATGGCCCAGAGGCTCTGGGCTTGGTTCCTCTTCATCGCCGGGGCAGCGGCGGCGCCCTCCCCGGCTCCTCGTCAGCTCCCAGGCGCCTACCACGCGACTCAGCGGGCGCTGCAGGAGCTCCACCAGCAGTACATGGCGGGCGTTGGAGGCGACGGTGGAGGGCAGAGTCCACTGGTGCAGACGGACTCCGACACCGACACGGCAGGCGAGCAGGGCCTCGCTCAGCAGGATCAGCAGGCAGCGGCTCAGGCAGTACCGACTCCGAATCAGGAGGCAGCGGGCCAGTTGCCACCCCAGCCAGTGCCGGTGAGCCTCGCTCCCCAGGGGCTCGGGTACCAGCCGCCACCGCCGCCCTATCCACCACCCGAGGTGGTGGCAGGTCAGGGCCGGGCGCAGCTTCAGCCAGGGACAACGACTCCACCACAGCAGCAGCAGCCTCCAGCGAGCAGCGGGCTGCAGGGGTCCCCAGCGGCCACGCAAGTGCCTCCTCAGGCCTCGGGTGCATCGACCATTCCCGTGAAGCCGGCACCAGTGCTTGCGAAGCCAGCGCCACCGCCACTGCCCTTGAAGCCGCTCCCGAAGCCATTTCCGCGGACGGGCAGGCTTCCTCCTCAGCAGGGCGGTCCAGCTCCCATCCCGGTCGGGAACCAGCAGACGGCACCGCCTTCGAACGATCGCTCGACTCCAGCTGCAGAGTGCTCCCATCCAGCCGATCAGGTCCAGTACTACGGGAACCAGTGGGGAAGCGGCTCCAAGTGTCGAGCATGCGGTACCAGAATCGCATGGATACCGAGAGGAGCTGCAGGTGCGGCCGGACAGGGACCTGGGGGGCCAGACGACCGTCCGGAGTCGGCAGCTCAAGCAGCCCGTGCGGCGGCCAGGTCGGCCCAGAGGGCTGTGGATATCCTTCAAGAGGCGGACGGTTTCCAGCAGGGGGCGGCAGCTCTCACCATGGTCAACCAGCTCGCGAGCTACCTGCAGGCGTTACAGTGGCAGCTGCACAACATTCCGGAGGGTCTGAGAGCCCTCGGCAACGTGCAGGAAACGCTCAACCAAATGATTCAGGTGGCTCAGAGCGTGCAGAGTCATCCGAGCCAAGTGGAAGAGGGTCTCCTCCAGATTCACCAGGCCCTGATCACGATACAGAGGGTGCTGGGGTCCATGGAGTCATTCGGGGAGAACCTCGACTTCATACAGACCACGTTGGACAACCTGGTGTCCCGCACCGGGAACATCGAGCAGGCCACGAACCAGATGGTGATGATGATGGTGTCCATCAGTACCGCCGTGCAGGGCCTGGTCGAGAACCAGAACCGTTGGCTGCGGCAGGAGGCCTCGGCTACAGCAGCGAGCAGTGCGGGGCCTCAGCATTTCGACCTCGACGCCCCGCAGGACTGGCACATGACGCCGAACATGAGCTCCGGCGCCCAGGGCGGAGGCGGAGCACAGAGCAGCAGCGGAGACCCGTGGACTACGCAGACCACGACGACCACGGGTACGTACACGGAGAAGGACCTCATCTGAGTGAGCCGACGCGTGGCTCGCATACACGTTCGAGGGCCCAAGAGGCCCCAGCTCTGGCGCTGCAGTTGGCAGCAGATTTTTCCAGTGACTGCGCCTGCAGCGACCACGAGGCGCGTGGACAAGGGTCCTCCTCCTCCCTCCAGAGCCCCTCTTTGGGCCCCCTCCCCGAGGGCCAACCCACCTTCTGCTTCCCTACGTTCGTTACGAGCAGTCTGGGAGTCTCGGGCGAGAGGCATCGGAGTGTCGCGAGTCTGGGGGTGTCCGAATCCTTTTACCTGGACGGAGACGTCACCAACGACGATCATGAAGTGGCCTGTCCAGGACCAGTGTCGAAGATCCTGGAGCGACAAGCCGTCTCACACTTGGGGGTCTCAGGGCAAGCGTTCCTCGGCGAGGAGGCAGCTGACAGGTGCTACCCGAGCCGGTCTCGGGCCAAGACCGCCTTCCTGGAAGTCTTTTCTCCTCCCCGTATTGCCCCTGAGGTCGGGAAATTAGGAGGCCCCCTCGGCAAGGACCCCAGTAAGGACCTCCTCACGGGCTGGGACTCCTCTAATAGGCTCCACGTGCAGGCCCTCTGGCGACAGATAGAGATCGAGGACCCTGAGGTTGTCTGGCTTAGTTCCGAGTGCAAGGTCTTCTCAGCGATCAATCGTCTGAACAAGAACCGGAGAGATCCGAGCGATTGGCAACAGGAAGTCCGCTGCGGTCTGAGAGACCTGATCTTGTGCATGGAGATCGCTGCTCAGAGACATGCTAAGGAGCGGTACTTCGCTTTTGAGCACCCATTGTTCGCTAGCTCCTGGGCCTCCCATGTTGTGTCTTACGTGGCTTCTCTCCCGGGAGTTCAGAGGGTGAGGATAGACATGTGTCAGTTTGGTCTCCAGGTCGACGCGAGGGGTTTGAACAAAAAGCCGACGGGGATCCTCACGAATCACCCAGGCATCATTCGGGAGCTCTCGGGACACCTCTGCGTGGGGGGACATCGCCATGCGGTGTTAGAAGGCAGTCGGCAGACCTCCAGGGCCGCAAAATACCCACCCAAGTTTGTCAAGAAGATTGCCCGAGCGGTGACAGACCAGTGGAGTGGCGCCTCAGTCCGAGCCCGACCCACGTGGGCCGAGCTCTCCGAGGCCTTCCCGGCGGCAGACGACGGAAGCGAGCCTCCGGGCCAAGAGCAGGAAGCCGAGGCGGAAGGTTCCGAGAGCAGCGGAGATGAGCCAGAGACCCGAGTTGACCGGCGCAAGGCCGAAGTGCCAAGCGACCCCGATCCCAGCGAGGAAGAGAAGCGGCTCATTTTCAAATTGCACGTGAATATGGGTCATCCGGATTCCCGGAAGTTCTGTCGCGTGTTGAGAGCTGGGGGGGGTAAAAGGCACTTAGTGCGTTGGGCTCGCTGTAAGTTTCGGTGCTCTGAATGTGAGGAACGGCAGCGCTCGAGCAACCACCGGAAGGTCGCCATGCCCAGGACTTTCAGGTTCAACCACATTGTGGGGATCGATCTGTTCTACCTGGAGTTTCTTGGGACGACCTATCCGTTTATGAATGTAGTCGACCACGGTTCTAACTTGCAGGTCTGTGCTCGCCTGGCCGACGCCAAGGCGGTCACCGTGTGGAGGGCTTTCTCCACGAGCTGGGTCAGGCCCTTCGGGGCTCCCGACTTCCTGATATCCGATGGGGGGGCGGAGTTCGGAGAGCGATTCGCTCGCGGTCTTGAACAGTGGGGGGTTTGTCATCACGTGTGTGATGCAGACAGTCCGTGGCAGAACGGAAGGGTTGAACGTCACGGTGCCTGGGTCAAGGACCGCCTGAAGGCCGAAATCGACGCTGGAGTGTCCCTCCCCAGCAGTGTCGAGGAGCTCGATGACTTGACCCATGAGCTTGTTGCCCACAAAAACTGTTTTCGGCACCGAGGCGGGTTCTCCCCTCAGCAGTTAGTCTTTGGTCGCAACCCCCGTATGCCTCACGAGCTCCTGTCCGACGACGCTCGCGGTCTCCCAGGATGGCACGACGCCACCTGCCCTGCCTCTGAGCAGGACTCAGCAGGGGCCGAGTTTGCGCGAGCTCAGGAAGTCCGAGCCGTGGCCCGCAGACTGGCCATGGAGACCACGGCTCGGGAGAAGATAAGCCGTGCCTCGAGGGCCCGGGGACCTGCGTTTAAGGAGTTTACTCCTGGCCAGTGGGTGTTTGTGTGGAGGAACCTCAGCAGGACGTCATCAAGGGCGGACGCCCTTGGTCGAAGGAGAGCCTGCTGGACCGGTCCCGGGGTGGTCGTGCTGTGTGAAAGGGGAACGGTCTGGGTGGCTGTTCGGGCCAGGCTCTGGAAGTGCTCTGTCGAGCAAGTCAGGCTTGCGAGTCCTGAGGAGGAGTACGGTCTTCAGCTGGCCCAGAGTCCACAGTGGCAGGAGCTCCTGGCCCAGGTTCACACCCGGAGAGCGGCTGCCGTGGACGTGCAAAGGGAGGGACCACCTCCAGACGAGGCCTGGGACGAACCAGCCCGGCCCGACGTCGATCCAGGACCCCAGGTGCCGAGCACCTCCGGACCCGTCCCTCCGTCGGCTCAGGATCCCGAAGATGTCGGGGCGCCGCCCCCTCCTTCCCCTCCCTCGGTGGTCGGGCCTCCGCCCAACCCAAGGGAGCCTGTGCATCAGGCCCTGGGAAGACCGAGGGCCCCCTCGGAGGCGGGGTCGGCGGACGCCCAGGCCGGCAGCGAGCGGACCAGGCTTCCCTCCATCGCGGAGGGGTCCGGGGAGGATCTTGGACCATCGGGCGGAGGCTCCAGGCAAGTGACGGACCCCGACTCCGAGACGGGACCCGTTGGGGGTGAGGCTGGGCCAGAGAACCCCCCTGCCTCTCCTCCTCCTCCTCCTCCTGCTCCTCCGGAGGCAAGCCGTCCCACTCCCAGGACGAGGCTGATCCAGCCAGAGGACGTGCCCATATGCATCCGGAGGTCGAGGGCGCATTGAGCAGCCCACCGGAGGTCAAGAGAGCCCGACTCCTCGACGGAGATGCAGGGCCCTCCTCTCCCTCTCCTCCTCCGGGCCTCCCGCCTTCGGCCTCTGCTCCTGCCCCTCCGGCTCCGTCCTCCGCCCCTGCTCCTCCCCCCTCCCCGGGCGGCGAAGAAGGGGAGGAGCGCCCGGCAATCTCTCGGGCCGAGGGTAGGAGGCCAGTTTCGGACATCATCCAGGACTTCGAGACGGGCCGCGTCCGAGGCCGGAGCCGGTCGCCTCGCGACCGGCAGGAGGGTCAGGCGAGAGCGGAGCAGGAGATGGAAGAGTTCCTCCTCCTCCCCGGTGGTGGTGGTGGTGGTACCCAGGGGGTCCAGGCGGTCCTGGCCAGCCAGGTCTTGGGCGATCACAGTGACGACTGGACTGGACTGATTGCCCCAGGGAGCGGCTCATTTGCTGCCAGCCGTGGAGGCGAGGTCAGCCTCAAGCAGCTTACGCCCGATGAACGACAGAAGTTCCGAGCTGCAGACAAGAAAGAATGGGAGGCGATGATGGCCACCGGAGCGGTGGAAGTCATACCTCCCTCCAAGGCGGAAGCCGTGCGGAAGGCCCAACCGGAGCGGATCATCTCGAGTCGGATGGTCCGGCGCTGGAAGCCCGTCGAGGGCACCGGATCGGAGCCCTCGGCCAAATCCCGCTGGTGTGTTCACGGACACCGTGACCCAGACTCAGGATCTCTCCAGGTCTACGCCCCGACTCCCCAGACGACCAGCATCATGTTGTTTGTCCAGGTGCTCATGAACTTGGACATGCTGGCGGACATAGCTGATGTCAAAAATGCCTTCTGCCAGTCGGACCCCATGACGCGGTCGCAGGGAGACATCTACGTCGAACCTTGTGAGGGCATAGAGCTGCCGAAGGGATCACTGATTCTGCTGCGGGTCAACGTCTACGGCTTGGACGACGCCCCAGTCGCCTGGAGACGCACGGTGATCAAATTCCTCCAGCAACACGGGTTCATCAAGAGCCTCCTCGAACCCTGCTGGTGGGTGCGGTACGGCTCCCGGGGCCAGATCTTGAACATGATTCTCCTTGAAGTCGACGATTTCTTCATCGCCAGCGCAGACCCGACGACCAGGAGCTGGCTACGACAGACGCTGGAATCCCGATTCAAGTTTGGAAAGTACAGGAACTGCCACGAGGGCCCGGTCGACTTCGCCGGCCGGAGAGTGACGATTGGTCCTAACCGAGCTGTGTTGGACCAAGAAAAGTACATTCTGGAAGAGGTCAAGCCCATATCAGTGGCCCGGGGTCGCCTTGCCCGTAAAGACTCTCCTCTTGAACACTCCGAGTTCAAGGCCCTCAGGTCGCTGGTGTACAAATTCAACTGGGTAGGACGGGAGACCCGACCCGAGGCAGCAGGAGTGGCCTCGATCCTCGCCAGTAGGCTAAAGGCGCCGACCACCGGAGACGTGTCGTTGGCCAACCGTCTCGTCCGCCACCTCCGGTCCACCGCCTCTCGGGGGCTGACGGTGTGGAAACTGGATCCAGAGAGGATGGCCTTCGTCTCTTTCTCAGACGCCGGTGGCGTGGGCGCCAAGGACGACATGCTGGACGACAAAGGCCTACCCGACGACCCGACACAGGGAGCTTGGATGGTGCTTGCGGCCGACGCCGACGTTCTCAGCAATCAGGCCGTCAAGGCTTCGATGCTGTCCTGGAGAAGCTCCAAGCTTCGCCGGAAGGTGCCGTCGACTCTCGCAGGCGAGACTCAGGCTCTCAGTGCTGCCATTGCCGAGGTCGAGTACCTGCAAATCCTGTACCGGGATGTAGTCTTCCAGGACGTCAACGTGCAGGACCACCGTCGTGGTTCCGGGCCCTTCACGACCATGCTACGAAGCGACTGCCGCCTAGGCTCTCGTGAACGTCAGGTCCACGTAGTAGACGCCAAAAGTATCTACGACACCATGATGAAGGAGGGCAACGCCAGCGCCCGGGACAGGAGGACGGCCATCGACATGGCCATCATATGTGCCGCCCTGGAAGAAGCAAAAGGGAAAATCCGCTGGATTCCCCACGGCCGAATGCCGGTCGACGCTCTTACCAAAGACGACATCACCAAGGGCAACGCAGCACTGTTCGACCTCATGATCAGTGGGAAGCTGATTCTTGTGGACGAATCCGAGGAGGTAGAGCGACGACGCATGACGCCAGGACTCAAGAGCCGGACCCAGGCCGCCTCCAGGAAGACCTTAGAGAGCCAGCAGCTGGTGACGTGGCAGGAATTCCAAGACCTGGTCCAGGAGGTTGGTGGTGGTGGTGGTCCCTCCTCCTCCTCCCTCTCTCTCTCCACCTCTGCCTTGTCATCCGATGCCAGGTTTCAGTAAGTCTGTTGCTAGAGTGTCAGGATGTTTTTCCTGTTTTCCTTTCTTCTCAGAGGGTTACGCAGTCGTCTCAGGGGACGTACTGCGGACGGCGCAGGCCACAGGGGCCTAGCGCTTCGGGGCTGCAAAACCTGCGAGAAAGTCTTACCTGTGAAACAGGTGAGCATAATTTGTGTCTCAGGTTTTGCATTTAGTGTGCGTGTCAGGATCTCACGCGTACTCTTGTCTGGCTCAAGGGAAAAACATTTGCTGCGCTTGCTGCTGCCACACACACATAACTACACACATCCCAGGATCCCCCATATTTTCACACATGTTCTGGGTTTTCCTCTTCCCCCCACTTCCCATGCTTTCGTGTATCTTCCTGGGAATCGACGATTCCTTGTGTCTGTGCTTCCCCTCCTGA
Source organism: Prorocentrum cordatum (assembly GCA_963575745.1). NCBI lineage: Eukaryota > Dinophyceae > Prorocentrales > Prorocentraceae > Prorocentrum > Prorocentrum cordatum. Next base: position 381,466 of record CAUYUJ010001481.1, on the reverse strand, counting down.
AACACGGCAAGTATCCCGGGCGTCTGAACCAAGACCTCAATCTTCTGAGCTGGCGTTGCAACTTCGGGGAGGGGGGGAGAGGTGGCTGCAGAGGCAGGAGCACGATGAAAACTCAGACTATGCACTGCGACGCACCCTTTCTGCAGTCCCTGGTTCTCATTCCCTGCCTCGCCTCGTCTTCGGCAACTCCCTTGCGTCATCGTCCTTGGAAAGCATGCTCTCAGACTGAGCCATCGTGACGGTGTAGTTCGATGTCTTGTTGTGCGTCTGCTTCTTGGCAGACCTGGCGCCCGAGGGAGCAGGCTTCGACATGCTGAATCCATTATTCCCCGCTTCCTGTTCCGCATCTCCCTTCTCCTCCTCCTCATCATCCGCCTCCTCCTCCTCCTCCTCCTCCTCCTCCTCCTCCTCCTCCTCCTCCTCCTCCTCCTCCTCCTCCTCCTCCTCATACCCCATCTACCGTCCCATCCCTCCCCTCCTCCTCCTCCTCCTCCTCCTCCTCCTCCTCCTCCCGCCACCTCCTCCTCCTCCTCCTCCTCCTCCTCCTCCTCCTCCTCCTCCTCCTCCTCCTCCTCCTCCTCTTGTTCCCGCTCCTGCTGCTATTCCCTCCGCTCTCGTCGCCAGCACCTCAAGTCGCGTCGGCTTCCCTCCAGCCCTGCGACCAGGAGCGTGGGCGCAAGGCGCGAGCCCGATCGCCGAGGGCCCCACGCTCCACGGAGATCCCCAAAGCGAGGAGCGGTCCAAGGCGGAGGGCCCACACGTTTCTGTCGCGGCGGCTTGGAGCCAAGACGCGGTTGGGGCAGCCGAGGGACGCTTCAGGGCGAAATCGGGCACAGCAGGAGCGGGAGAGGCGCGGAGCAGGGGGAGAGGAAGCCGACGGCGGCGGAGCACGCTCGGAGCATGAGGTTCTCGTGCGCGGGCTCCAGAGCACAGGCCTGCATCAGGGGCGGCACGCGCCGCGGACGGCCCCAATACCGAAGCCGCTGCTCGAGGCTCTCGTGCCAGCGGTGCAATCTCGCCCGGACCCGAGCCTGTCCCCCGGCTGCTCCGCCGCCTGCCCGCGGCCCGTCCGCGCTCGGGCGGCCCTCTGGTCGTGCCGGGCGGCACCCCGCGAAGCTGGACCACCCAAGCGCTCCCAATCGCTCCCAGGCTCTCCCAAGCGCTCCCGAGCGCTCCCAAGCGCTCCCCAGGCGCTCCCAAGCGCTCCCAGGCGCTCCCAGGCGCTCCCAGGCGGGTTCCAGGCGCTCCCATGCGCTCCCAGGCGCTCCCAGGCGCTCCCAAGCGCCGGCGTGGTCGCCCGCGGCAGCAGTGGGCCACGGAAGTACAGTCAACCCGTATAGTAAGGATGCGCGATAAGGATGCAAGGGCCCTGGAAGGCCACGTCGAAGCTTTTCGAGTGGGGCTCGGCCAACGAAAGTGGCCAAGGATGAGCCGAGGAGGTAAGGATGCAAGGGTACCCTTGGGAAGATTGGCCATCCTTACTATGCGGGTTGACTGTTTACAGAATTGCATCAGTTCCCCAACGTTTTCATCGCGCTTGTTCAAGCTCAGGAACCCACGGCAGGAGCCACGAGTGCCCTCCAGCCCGCGCGCCCCTCAGGATGCATGGCTCTCTTGCTTGCTTGCTAGAGTCGGGGGCGCGCAAACATGGATTAGCGATTCGTGGATCTGGCGCGCGGTCTCCAAATCAATGGATCGGGGAGGTGCCCTTCCCAAAATGCGGCCGGTGCCGCCTCGCTCGGCGGCGGAAACCCGCGACTTCCATTGGAAACGGGACCCGTCGCTAATCCACGCCCCCTCAATCCATGTTTGCGATCGCCTGCCAAGAGGTCGGAGGGCACCAACTATACGCCAACACCGACCTTGGCCAGGATCACCCTGGGCCTAAGATCGGTGCATACGCCATCCTGCCTTGGGCAAGAAGGCATCTGCACCGATCCTGGGCCCAGGGTGATCTCGGGTCGGGCGAAAGGGGGGGCTAGCAAAGGGGGGGTTTGAGAATCAGCTCACGTAGCTGATTTTCCCGGCGCCTCCCGGCGCCGGAGGCGGCTATGTATCGAGGAATGGGCCCCTCGGTGAGGCCGAAATCAGCTGCATGCAGCAAATTTCGTAACCCCCCCCTTTTCCAATCCCCCCCTTTCGCCCGGCCCGATGATCCTGGCCAGGATCGGTGTTGGTGTACAGTTGGCACCTTCCTATACGAGGAGCACGAAGCGACACGGACGCCGACCTCTGGCGGCTCTCCCGGATCGGCGCCGACGCCCCTCCTTGGCGCGCGGAGCAGGGGGCGGCACCGGGGGCGCCGCCCCGGGGGGGCCCCGGCACCGCCCCCAGGAAGCCGCGCGGAGAGAGAGAGAGAGAGAAGCAGGCGTGCGTCCAAGTCGCCCGAAGGCAAGCGCTGGATGAGACGGAGGGATGAGGAGGAGCCGACAACCAACCGCTATCGCGGTGGCTTGCCCTCCCTCATCCTCTTGATCCGGTGCTTCTGCACCGCTAGGGTCGGGGGGTGGTCCGAGGGTCCCTTGCGCAGGGCCGCTTGAGGGCCACCACCTTACCCGACTCCCCGACGTGGCAGGCGCAGCGATCACAGAACGCAACGCCGTTGACCTCGGCCATCCGATGGCCAAGGTCGTGGAACAGGGCCCAGGCCGCAGGGTCCCGCCCCCCCAGGAAGCCGCGCGGAGTGTCCTGCTGCAAGGAACGCGTGAAAAGCGACCCACATGTTTAGGGATATCTCTAAAAACCGTGGGCCTAGATTGGCAATGAATTCATGGTGTTATGAGGGTTAGGGGCTGCCTTATGCTTAGTGACTCTCCTCGAATTGGCGGGCATGGAGAAGACACCGTCGGCCAGGACGCCACACGCCATTACCTGTAATGAGCCCCCCCTACATGAGGAACTTTAGACCAAGTAGGCGGCAATGGCCTCGCTCACAGGGCGCCTACGCTTACGCACATTCGCCATACTTGCAAAACGTTGACATCTAAACTTGTTGGGAACAGAGGGCTGCAACGACGGCTTCCCGAGGCACTGTACAACTGCGTGCTGTTTTCTGCCTGCTGGCACGCATGTGATCCGCATCTTCAGTCTGTTTGCCAATGCGCCGTCGGGGCGCGGCGTCGTTCGTTCGTTCGTGCTCTCTGAAAGTCGATCTAACTTACTCGACTTCCTCGACCTTCCCGACCTGCGGGACGTGTGGATCTTCTCGAAGTCTGCCCGCCGAAGATCGAGGAAGATCGAGGAATGCCTCGACTTCCTCGATCTTCCCGATGATTAGGCCGTGCTTTCTTAGGGAAACGAAGAATGACATAAACATGACAACTCGGAGGCTCGCGCGGATTTCTCGGTTCGGCGCTGGACCCCCCTCCTCCCTGGCGTGCGGAGCGCGCCAGGGGCGGCGCCGGAGGCGCCGCCAGGGGGCTCCAGCGCGGATCCGAGGAATCCGCGCTGGCCTCCATGTTTTTCTGTTTATGTCACTGTTCGTTCCGCTATTTCTTCCTCGATCCTGCCGATCCGCGGGATACGAGGAACACCCTCCTCCTCCTCCACCTCCTCCTCCTCCTCCTCCTCCACCTTCCTCATCCTGCTCCCCCTCCTCCTCCTCATCCTCCTCCTCCTCCCACCTCCTTCTCCTCCTCCTCCTCCACCTCCACCTCCTCCTCCTCCTCCTCCTCCTCCTCCTCCTCTCTCCTCCACCCTCCTCCTCCTCCTCCTCCTCCTCCTCCTCCTCCTCCTCCTCCTCCTCCTCCACCTCCATCTCCTCCTCCTCCTCCTCCTCCTCCTCCACCTCCACCTCCCCCTCCACCTCCACCTCCACCTCCACCTCCACCTCCACCTCCTCCGCCACCTCCTCCTCCTCCTCCTCCTCCTCCTCCTCCTCCTCCTCCTCCTCCTCCTCCTCCTCCTCCTCCTCCTCCTCCTCCTCCTCCCCCCCGCGGGACATGAGGAACACCCCGGACTCGCTCTGCAGCGTGTACTTCGGGAAGAGCTTGCTGAGGCCGCCCCTCGGGGCAGGCGGGCTCCCGCGGGCCCCCGCGGCCAGGGGGCGCGCGCGCGGGGCGGCAGAGGGAGCCTCAGCGAGGGGCAACGTCGGGGGTTGCGCGTCGGTCGGAGGAGGGAGGTAGAAACAGGAAGTGGGAAGGCGTTGAAAATAGATTGGGCCTCCGCCCGCCCCCTGAGGAGGAGGGAAGAGCGGAAAGCGCAGGGAAGAGGGGAAAGCGCTCGATCCTTGAGACACGAAGGCGCCCAAAGTAGATTGGGACCCAAAATCAAGCAACAAAAACTACACTCAACGACCGACGGGTAGACCAGTTCGTGGAGTGGGGGTAACATTGAGCTGGACTCTGCGATGCATCGCCGAATCGGGGTGGTAGGCCCCCAGCGGCGAAGCCGCACGTTCCTGGGCGGGTTGGAGTTCTGGGATGCTCGGAGAACGCTGCGGCGCGCTTCGGCTTCTTCCTGGTCTTTCCTGATTGCGATCAGTCAAGGTCTGCTGCAATCACCACAGCGCTGTGCAGACATGGCAGGGCGAAGCGAAAACTACGCGTCACGCACGCAGGAGACAGCTCTGCTCCACGTTGAAACGGTCGTCCTGCGAAGGTGGCCGAAGCCCCGCCATGATATCCAAGGCGTCGCACTCAGGCGCCCCAGAGGAAGAAGACGCCTTGCCATGATTGTCAAGATTCGATGACGCTCCGAGGCACTGTACCACGTTTTCTGATTCGGCGTTTCGGCATTGGGCGGAAGGGGGGGGGGAAGAGGGGGGTCTGGTTCCAGACCTCTACTTACTGCCACTGTTTGCAGCAGTGCGGGCTCTGGGGAGACTCCACCCGCTCGAAGCAGGCGCCAAACAACAGCCAAGACCTGCTCCATGGAGGGGAGGGGGAAGGGCGGGGGGGGCGAGGACCCGTGCCGACCGGCAAAGCGATGCACAATAAATTTGGACGCCCGAAATGGGTACGGAAAGAATGGGCACTATGCCCAACAACCAATGTTGTCCCAAACCAACAGCGGCCGCTGTTGGGCGGGCGGCCTCCTGTCTCGAATGGACACAAGCCGCGGCGGCGTGGACAGCGGATCTTGTTCAAAATGAACAAGATCCGCTGTTGGGCATAGTACCCATTTTTTCAGTACCTATTTCGGGCGTCCAGAAGAAAGCAACGCTCACCGCCCAGGCTTGGCCTGAGACCCGCCAGCGCCCCACCTGGACACACGGGCGCCCCCTGCTGCGCCCTGACGCCGCAGGGCCCGCGGGGCGGCCCGCCGGGTGCACCGGGCTGGCCTCAGGCCAGGAGGAGGAGGAGGAGGAGGAGGAGGAGGAGGAGGAGCAGGAGGAGGAGGAGGAGCAGGAGGAGGAGGAGGAGGAGGAGAGGGTCGAGGAGAGGGGTGATGATGATGCTGATGATGAGGAGGAGGACGAGGAGGCCCCCGGGCAGGGGGAGAGCGGGGCGGACCGCGGGCCCGAGCCGTCGGGGCAGGGGCAGAGAGGCGGCCAGCGACCGGCCGTGCCTGGCTGGGCCTCGGGGGCTTCGCCCGGCGCTGCGAAGTGGTGGGTCCTCTGCCAGGAACTCGATGGGAGCCTGAGCCTCGTTGATCTGTCCCCAGCGGTGTGGCCTGGGCCCCACTGGTGGATCTACCCCCCCCGGATGGGGATATGGGATGTAGGCCGTTGCCTTCGGGTTCCGAGAGGTGTATCCCCAACTGGGGGGGTAATTTGGTGGGGTCTCGAAGGGGATGAGGATGGGGATGGGGGTCGGTTAAACGACACTGAGAGCCTGCTCTGGGACCCAGGCTGCTGCCGAGCTCCGTCGGGCCTCTGCCGTGTCTCGTCTGGACCCTGAGCGGGTCGTCGCCCGAAGAAGGGGCTGGCAAAATCCACGTGGGATCGACGGAGATCGCCATGAGGCATGAAAGCCGGCTGGCCGTCACTGCGGGAGCCCGTGTGAGCTTTGGCCAGGGCCGGAGGAAACTGGAAACGTCTGGGCCGGGGCTGGCCTGACTCCATCGCGCGCCGCGGCTCTCCCTGGTACCAGGCTTCTTGGCACGAGCCGCTCTTCGCATGGACCAGTGCTGGTGCGTGCCGCTGAATGCTACAGTCAAGTCGCATGAGAAGGATGCGCGGTAAGGATGCAAGGGCCGTGGAGGGCCGTGTTGGCGCTCTCGAGCGGGGTTGGCCAGCGAAAGTCACCAAGGATGGGTCGAAGGGGCAAGGATGCCAAGGGTAGCCTTGGGAAGTTGCTCATCCTCACTATGCGACTTGACTGCACCATCGCCTGCGGCTTCTGCACAAGGGCCGACAAACGTTGGCATGAGTCGGGAAATGCTGGATGAAAGCTCAAACAACTGTCGTCACAAAACTGGGGAAACTGTCGCAACAAAGGAGAAACGCCTACCCAAAGGCCAGCGACAACGGCAGTCCTCCCAGGCGAGCTTCGATCTGGGCCACGAGTCTGGCTTCATATTACCCTTTAATGCGATGACGCCCCCTCTTCCCTATAGAGTCTCGCGAGGCGCAGCTCACGAAAGATGTTCCCAGGCCCAGCTATCAGAAAAGCAACAGATGTCTGGCCTGCTCATCGATCCTGGGCGTTGCAAGCAACAAGAAACAGCGTCCTCTCTCTGATTATTCTGCACTCGATCATCCCCGCGTTCTTAGGCGAGGGGTTCATCAGAAAATTCTTCATGTCCGCTCTGGAGATCGACCTGGCTGCCGGTCCCTCCCCCGTCCCTCCCGCGCCTACTCCCCCATCCTGCCTGTCCCCTTCCACCTCTCCTCTCACTCCCTCCTCCTGCCACTCCCCCTCCCACTCCCATACGGCTGCTCCGCGGACCCCCTTTCTCGGGTGCGTGCTGACCAAGATTTCGAGGCGAATATGGCCGTGGCGACGGGGGCAGGGCAGCGGCATCGGCATCGTGTCCTCCTCTGAGCCCCTGCCCCGCGCCCGCTGCCCCCACTCCTCCCACCCCTCCCTCCCGGCCCTCCCACTGCTGCCCCACCCTCCTCCCGCTCCCCCCTCCCGACGGCCCTCATTTCACTACTTCGGCCGCCGCCCCCGCCTTGCGGCTGACTGCCCCTTCTCCTCCCTCTCCCATTCTCATCCCTCCCTCCATCCTCCTCGCTCTCCGCGGCCACCTTCCCCTGCTGCTGCTATGGCTCCGGTACTTCCCAACTCCTTTCCCCATCCCACCCCCATGGCTGTCCAAGGGCTTTCATCCGACGCAGATGGACCGAATCCTCGGCGTCGTGGAATCGGTTGAATTTGAGCCCATCCATGGAGGAGAGGGGTCGTCCCAGGGTATGCACCATCGGCTCAACCGATGGTAAGTGGTAAGAGGAAACACCAGCACGTCTAGAACCGATCGAAACGAGGGAAGCTCCTCCTCCACTTCCTTCTCCTCCTCGCCCCCCTCTACGACCGCTGTCCACAAGTTCTTGCTGCCATCTCGGCCGCGCCCATCCCCCGCTCGGCGTTCCCCTCCTGATTCTCATCCTCCTCCAAACCGTGTGACCCATCCATACGCCAGCACACTCCTGTGTCTGCCACTGTAGCGCCATGATCCAGAACTTATTAGCTCAGCCCCGCATCGGGCGCCATCCCACTGGCCTCCGACAATATGCCCGCTGACCAACCCCGCCTTTCTGGGACCATAAGCTTCACTTGGGGGCCCCGTGGAATAGTCTGGCTGGTTGCAAGCGGACCGTCTAATTACTCGCTGGCTGCGATTCCCGCCCTCACCCGCGTTGGATGGAAAGGCGCCGCCAAGGGTGCGGATGTCTCTGTGGGCATGGAGACCCAGACCCCCGACGTCATGATTTTCCATGACGTCGACTCCCAAAGGTCTCGACCCCGTCCCCAGGACCGGTTTTTCATCCTGGGTCGTTTTGCTGACGGTCCCGAGGCCCGGCAAGGGCCCACAGAGGCTGACAAAAGTGAAAAAGCCACCGTCGTGTTTTCTTCGTGGCGCGAGCATGTCTGGGGACGGGCTGTCCAAAACTCGGGAGCCGCAGCGGGAGGGATGCGCCACACGCAAGCCCGAGCGGCCCTTTGGGCGGGCTGCCCGGCCCGCCGCATGGACGTACTGTGGCGGTGGAGTAGGATTGGCAGGGACCGTAGGTTTGGGGAGGGTGGTGGGGGGGCTTGCGAGAATGGTTAGTGGGGCGGTCTGTGGCAATTCAGCAGCAGTGACAGCAGTAGTGGCACTTGTGGCAGTCAAGGGAAATGGCAGCTGCAACGATGGTAGGAAGGGGGCGGTAGCAGTGGTAGCGACAGCGCACAAGGGAAGCCGCACGGATTCTGAGAGGAGCTGGAGGGATGCCGATCTGAGAGGAGACACACCATACATAAACACACATATACATATATATATATAGAGAGATATACCTACATGCGTAAATATGTAGATGTACATACTGGTCTATACATGTGTAAATATGTCGAACGGGAGAGAGGATGATATAAATACAGAAGGAGAGAGAGAGAGGAGAGAGAGAGAGAGAGACAGATGCCTAAACGCACATCCACGCACACACACATGTGTATACACACATATCTATATACATGTATATACATCCATATATGTATAGATGTTCGCATCTTTATATGTACATATGTACATGTGTATAGATGTACACAGAGAGAGAGGGGGGGGGACGTTGGAGACGCAGCAACAGGAGGCGTGCTGCGCAGGCCGCGGGGGCGACCCGATGTCGAAGTTGGACACGGGCCCCATCGCCACGGGAGGCCCGTGGGAGCCTCGGCCGCCCGCCCGCCCCCGGCTTCGGGTCCACAGGAGGCGGGGGGGGGGAAGGAGGAAGGGCGAAGGAGGGGGAGCGAAGGAGGGGGAGCGAAGGAAGGGGCGAAGGAGGGGGGGGGGGGGGGGGGGGCGAAGGAGGAGAAGGGAGGAGAGGAGGAGGAGAGGAGGAGGAGGAGGAGGAGGAGGGAGGAGGAGGAGGAGGAGGAGGCGGGGGTGGGGGGGGCGGGGGGAGCGAAGGAGGAGGGGGAGGCGAGGGGCAGCGACTGCGACAGGGGGTGGCAGCCCAAAGGGAGGAAACCATCGACCTGGAATCGGCGACGCACCGCCGATAGATCGGCGACAGGTCCCCGATTGACTACCTACCAGACCACCCCAACCCAACCCGAAGACCCGAATTTCGGGTTGGGGGGGTAAGGGTTCCACATGTGTTTTTTCGATGCTTCCCGACCCCCCCCCCACTGGAAATCGAGGGTAAATCTGAGCCTTCGGGTTGGGTTGGGGTGGTCTGGTGGGTGGTGACCGATAACGAATCCGCACGTCCTGGCCACATCTTCGACGCGGATCCACCAGTGGCTAACGCAAATCCAGCAGCGGCGACGAGAAGCCTCCCACAAAATTGGCCCGGCGAAGAACCCAACACTCAAGAACTTCATGCAACCCTGGTGATGAACCTCTGTATGAACGATCCGTGTGAGGAATGTGCCAATATCGGCGGGGGGCGCGTGCAAAGTTTCCAAATGGGGCCGTATGTGGATTGTGCCGAAATGGGCGGGCGGAACGAATGCGAAACCTGCCTCTGGGGACGCAATTGAAGCTCCCTAAGGGGCCCGAGCCGTGTGAGGGTTGTGCCGACATGTGTGGGCGGACATATGCAAGCTTTCGGAATGAGGCCGTAGGTGTTCCCAGAGGGACACGACGAACCGTGTGAGGGGCGTGCCGACATGGGTGGGGGTGTACAAGCAAGCGCTGTCACTGGGGCCGCAGAGGGAGCTCCCTATGGGGCCGCACTCCTCGCGATGGGTTTGCCGAAACGGGAGGCATGCGCCCACTGGAGCTGCAGGTGGAGGAGGAGCTGCAGGTGGTGGAGGAGGAGGAGGAGGAGGAGGAGGAGGAGGAGGCCACGATCCTCGCGAGGGGAGCGCCGAAACAGGGAAGGTGGATGCGACGTGCGGACGGCGCGGAGGGCGCTCCCCCCTGGGGCCATGCTCCCCGGTGGGAGGCTTGCCGAGCTGGGCAGCGTGTGCCCAGGCCACCCAACCTCCAACTATACCGGACCACCCCAGCCCGACCCGAAGACCCGAATTTCGGGTTTGGGGGGGGTATGGGTTCCACACGTGTTTGCTCGATGTTCCCCGACCCCCCCCCACACTGGAAATGGAGGGCAAATTGACGCCTTCGGGTTGGCTTGGGGTGGTTTGGTAAGTGGTGCACTTCGCGCCCTCGCGCCCCGCGATGCGCGATTACCCTGAGGTCGGGCGTGGCATCCTACAGGCGGACAGCTTGGGCGAAACATCAAAAAAACACACATAGTCAACGAATGCTCGACGATGATCAAGAACACAAGCAAATCCTCCCCGGGCCATTTTTTTTGCTATCTTTGGAGATCCCTCCTGTAGAGGGACACGCCCGCCTTGAGCTTACCTTCGCGCCCGCGCGCCCCCGCGCCGGCGCCCCCGGAGAACGGCAGCCGCGCCGGCCCGGGCCGCGACGCGCGCAGCGCCCCTGTCCTCGCGCCCCGGGCGGGCGACCTCGTGTGCGCCATGCGTCGGCGCCCACCGGCGCCCCTCGCTGGCCTCTGGACGGCGTGAAGACGACGACGACGACGACGAGGACGACGAGGACGACGGCGACGACGGCGACGACGGCGACGACGACGAGGACGACGGCGGCGGCGACGACGACGGCGACGGCGACGGCGGCGACGGCGACGACGGCGACGGCGACGACGTCGAGAGGCGAGGGGGCAAGCCTTCTCAGCAGGCGGCGGGGCTTCTCGGCAGCCCTCCGGCCTCCCGAGGAGCCGGCCGTCTCTGGAGAGGGCCCAGGGGGAGCCTCGAGGGGGCGCGAGGAGCCTCTCCTCCTCCTCCCTCCTCCTCCTCCCCCTCCTCCTCCTCATCATCCCCCTCTTTGTCATCCCTCTCCCCCTCCTCCTCCTCCTCCTCCTCCTCCTCCTCCTCCTCGTCCTCCTCCTCCCTGGGCCGCCTGGGGAGGCCCGCCCCCTCTGCACGGCCCGCTGGGCGCGCCGCCGAGAGCAGGAGAGAGCTTCATCGACAGAGCGTTCCGAGGCCCGCACTGGTTCCTGGGGCGCGCAGGCGCTGGCCCCCCCCCGCTGGCGCGAGGGGCGCGCCAGGGGCGGCGCCGGAACCAGAGCTGCCGCCGGGAGCGCCTGGCGCAAATCCAGGACATCCGCGTGGAGACCTCGGGAAAGTCTGCGCTTGTGTCGATACCCGTCTTCGAGGACGCCCACGGCCACGCCGACCCGTCACGGAGCGTTTCTGTGCGGCGTGGGTCGACGACGACGACGCCGATTCCGATGCCGACGCCGACGCGGCGCCCGGAACGGGGCGCCTCTGGGCGACGTGGGCCGTCGTTGACGACACGACGACGACGACGACCACGACGACGACGACGACGACGACGACGACGACGACGACGGCGGCGGCGGCGGCAACGCCTGCGGCGGCGGCGGCGACGGTGACGGCGACGGGGACGTCGACGTCGACGTCGGCGCCCAGAACGGCGCGCCTTCTGCGCGGCGCGGGGCCGCCGACAACGACGGCGGCGGCGACGCCGACGGCGACACTGACGCAGCAACCGAAACGGTGACGAGCTGGAGGACGAGAAGGATGACGAGGAGGAGGAGGAGGAGGAGGAGGAGGAGGAAGAGGAGAAGCAGGAGGAGCAGGAGGAGGAGGAGGAGGAGCCCGAGGAGGAGGAGGAGGAGGTCGCGACAAGCAGCTTCACGACAAGGAAGAGACATATTCACGACAAGCAAACCCACGTTCCACTTTCGCCGCCCACTTTCGCCGCCCACAGTCGCCACCCACTTTCGCCGCCCATTTTCGCCACTAACTTTCGCCGCCCACTTTCGCCGCCCACTTTCGCCGCCCAAGTTCGCCGCCCACTTTCGCCGCCCACTTTCGCCACCCACTTTCGCCCCACTTTCGCCGCCCACTTTCGCCGCCCACTTTCGCCGCCCACTTTCGCCGCCCACTTTCGCCGCCCACTTTCGCCGCCCACTTTCGCCGCGCCCACTTTCGCCGCCCACTTTCGCCGCCCACTTCGCCGCCCACTTTCGCCGCCCCACTTTCGCCCCACTTTCGCCGCCCACTTTCGCCGCCCACTTTCGCCGCCCACTTTCGCCGCCCACTTTCGCCGCCCACTTTCGCCGCCCACTTCGCCGCCCACTTTCGCCGCCCACTTTCGCCGCCCACTTTCGCCGCCCACTTTCGCCGCCCACTTTCGCCGCCCACTTTCGCCGCCCACTTTCGCCGCCCACTTTCGCCCCCATTTTCGCCGCCCACTTTCGCCGCCCACTTTCGCCGCCCACTTTCGCCACCCACTTTCGCCGCCCACTTTCGCCGCCCACTTTCGCCGCCCACTTTCGCCCCACTTTCGCCCACTTTCGCCGCCCACTTTCGCCACTTTCGCCGCCCCACTTTCGCCGCCCACCCCGCCCACTTTCGCCACCCACTTTCGCCGCCCACTTTCGCCGCCAACTTTCGCCACCCACTTTCGCCACCCACTTTCGCCGCCGCCCACTTTCGCCGCCCACTTTTTCGCCACTTTCGCCACGTTTCGCCGCCCACTTTCGCCGCACCACCCACTTTCGTTCGCCGCCCACTTTCGCCGCCCACTTTCGCCGCCCACTTTTCGCCGCCCACTTTCGCCACCCACTTTCGCCACCCACTTTCGCCGCCCACTTTCGCCGCCCACTTTCGCCGCCCACTTTCGCCGCCCACTTTCGCCGCCCACGTTCGTTTGCCACCCACTTTCGTTCGCCACCCACTTTCCTTCGCCACCCACTTTCATTCGCCACCCAGTTTCGTTGAATTTCGTTCGCCAACCACTTTGAGCGGCGAGAGTGGACGGCGAAAGTGGGTGGCGAAAGTGGGCGGCGAAACTGGGCGGCGAAAGAGGGCGGCGAAAGTTGGTGGCGAAAGTGGGCGGCGAAAGTGGGCGGCGAAAGTGGGTGGCGAAAGTGGGCGGCGAAAGTGGCGGCGAAAGTGGGCGGCGAAAGTGGGTGGCGAAAGGGTGGCGGGGCGGCGAAAGTGGGCGGCGAAAGTGGGTGGCGAAAGTGGGTGGCGAAAGTGGGTGGCAAAAGTGGGCGGCGAAAGTGGGTGGCGAAAGTGGGTGGCGAAAGTGGGTGGCGAAAGTGAATGGCGAAGGTGGGCGGCGAAAGTGGGTGGAAAAGTGGGCGGCGAAAGTGGGCGGCGAAAGTGGGTGGCGAAAGTGGGTGGCGAAAGTGGGCGGCGAAAGTGGGTGGCGAAGCTGCTTATTACTTGTCGTGAATAAGCCGTGCCTTGTCGTGTTTCAGTTTTCGCTTGTCGTGTTTCAGTTTTCCTAGTCGTGAGAACACCCGAGCTCTGGAGGGGGAGGAGGAGGAGGAAGAAGAGGAGCAAGAGGAGGAGGCGGACGAGGAATATTAGGAGGAAGAGGAGGAGGATGAAGAGAAGGAGCAGGAGGAGGACGAGGAGAAGCAGGAGAAGGAGGAGGGAGCAGAGGAGCAGGAGTAGGAGGAGGAGGAGGTGGCGGAAGAGGAGAAGGAGGAGGAGGAGGAGCTGGAGCCTCTGGGCGGCGTGGGGTCAAACTCCGTCGTCATGCCGCTGTGCTTCAGCCTCTCTTGTAGAGCCGCGCGCCGTCGATCCTCCTCCTCCTTGGCGCGGGCGCGGCCGCCCTCCTCCTCCTCCTCCTTCATGAATTATCTCCTCTGCCTCCTCTTCCTCCTCCTACACCTCATCCGCATCATCATCATCCTCCTCCTCATCCTCCTCCTCCTCCTCCTCCTCCTCCTCCTCCTCCTCATCATCATCATCATCATCATCATCATCATCATCATCATCATCAGCATCATCATCATCATCATCATCATCGTCATCATCATCAACATCATCATCATCAACACCATCATCATCCTCCTCCTCATCCTCATCCCCATCATCATCATCATCATCATCATCATCATCATCATCATCATCCTCGTCATCATCAACATCATCATCATCATCATCAACAGCATCATCATCACCATCATCATCATCGTCATGGTCATCGTCATCATCATCATCATCATCATCATCATCATCATCATCATCATCATCATCATCATCATCATCATCATCATCGTCATCGTCATCGTCATCGTCATCGTCATCCTCATCCTCATCCTCATCCTCA
>CAUYUJ010001481.1:359339-367215 GCA_963575745.1 Prorocentrum cordatum | reverse complement strand
CTACTACTACTACTACTACTATACTATTACTACTACTACTACTACTACTACTGCTGCTGCTGCTGCTTCTACTACTACTGCTGCTACTACTACTACTACTACTACTACTACTACTACTACTACTACTACTAATACTACTATCTAAACTTTATATGGTGGTAATGGCGGTAAGTGGTGGTGCGTGGTGGTACGTGGTGGTGGTGCGTGGTGGTGCGTGGTGGTACGTGGCGGTCATGCGTGGTGGTACGTTGGGGCACCTGGTGGTCATGCGTGGTGGTACGTGGTGGCACGTGGTGATCATACGTGGTGGTGCGTGGTGGTGCGTGGTGGTGGTGCGTGGTGGCACGTGGTGGTGGTACGTTTGGTGGCGGCACGTGGTGGTGTAAGTGGGGGTGCGTGTGTGCATTGCGTGGCGGTTTTACGTGGTGGTACGTGGTGGTGGTATTACGTGTGGTGGTGCGTGGTGGTACGTGTAGTATACGTGTCGGTACGGGTTGTCGTTGTTGTCATGGTGGTGGGCGTGGTGGTGCGTGGTGGATACGTGGTTGTGCGTGGTTGTACGGTGGTCGTGCGTGGTGGTGCGTGGTCGTGCGTGGTGGTCATACTGGTTGTACGTGGTGGTGCGTGGTTGTACGTGGTGGTGCGTGGTGGTACGTGGTGGGGGTGCGTGGTGGTGGTGCGTGGTGGTGGTGCGTAGTGGTCATGCGTGGGGGCCATACGTGGTGGTACGTGGTGGTGCGTGGTGGTGGTACGTGGTGGTGCGTGGTGGTACGTGGTGGTCATGCGTGGTGGTGCGTGGTGGTCATGCGTGGTGGTACGTGGTGGTCATGCGTGGTGGTCTTGCTTGGTGGTCCGTGGTGGGTTGCGTGGTGGGGTGCGTGGTGGTACGTGGTGGCTGGTGGTGGTCATACGTGGTTGTGCGTGGTTGTGGTGCGTTGTGGTGCGTGGTGGTGGTGCGTGGTGGTGCGTGGTGGTCATGCGTGGTTGTGCCTGGCGGTGCGTGGTGGTCATACGTGGTGATACGTGGTGGTGGTGCGTGGTGGTGGTGCGTGGTGGTGGTGCGTGGTGGCACGTGGTGGTCATAGGTGGTGGTACGTGGTGGTACGTGGTGGTAGTGCGTAGTGGTACGTGGTGGTCATGCGTGGTGGTGCGTGGTTGTCATACGTGGTGGTGCGTGGTGGTACGTGGTGGTGCGTGGTGGCACGTGGTGGTGGTATGTGGTGGTCATACGTAGTGGTACGTGGTGGTCATACGTGGTGGTATGGTGGTCATACGTGGTGTCACGTGGTGGTGGTACGTCGTGGCCATACGTGGTGGCCAGACGTGGTGGTGTGTGGTGGTACTTGGTGGTGCGTGGTGGTGGTACGTGGTGGTGCGTGGTGGTGCGTGGTTGTCATGCGTGGTGGTATTTGGTGGTACGTGGTGGTCATGCGTGGTGGTGCATGGTGGTACGTGGTTGTCATCCGTGGTGGTGCGTGGTGGTCATACGTGGTGGTCACGCGTGGTGGTGCGTGGTGGTCACGCGTGGTGGTACGTGGTGGTCATGCGTGGTGGTGCGTGGTGGTGCGTGGTGGTGGTGCGTGGTGGTGCGTGGTCGTCATGCGTGGTGGCACGTGGTGGTCATGCGTGGTGGTGCGTGGTGGTGCGTGGTCGTCATGCGTGGTGGTGCGTGGTGGTGCGTGGTGGGGTGCGTGGTGGCACGTGGGGGCGCGTGATGGTTGTACGTGGTGGTGGTGCGTGGTGGTGCGTGGTGGTACGTGGTGGTGCGTGGTGGTGGTGCGTGGTGGTGCGTGGTGGCACGCGGTTGCCATGCGTGGTGGTACGTGGTGGTGCGTGGTGGTCATGCGTGGTGGTGCGTAGTGGTCATGCGCGGTGGTCATGAGTGGTGGTGCGTGGTGGCACGTGGTGGTGGTACGTGGTGGTCATACGTGGTGGTCATGCGTGGTGGTCATACGTGGTGGTGCGTGGTGGTACGTGGTGGTGCGTGGTGGTGGTGCGTGGGGATGCGTGGTGGTCATACGTGGTGATACGTGGTGGTACATGGTGGTCATGCGTGGTGGCACGTGGTGGTCATACGTGGTGGTGCGTGGTGCTCAGTGGTGGTGCGTGGTTGTCATGCGTGGTGGTGCGTGGTTGTCATGCGTGGTGGTGCTTGGTGGTGCGTGGTGGCGGTGCGTGGTGGTACGTGGTGGTCATGCGTGGTGGTGCGTCGTGGTGCGTGGTGGTCATGCGTGGTGGTACGTGGTGGTCATACGTGGTGGTGCGTGATGGTGCGTGGTGGCACGTGGTGGCGGTGCGTGGTGGTACGTGGTGGTCATACGTGGTGGTCAAGCGTGGTGGTACGTGGCGGTGCGTGGTGGTACGTGGTGGTGGTGCGTGGTGGTGCGTGGTTGTCATGCGTGGTGGTGCGTGGTGGCTATGCGTGGTGGCCATGCGTGATGGTACGTGGTGGTGCGTGGTGGTCATGCGTGGTGGTGCGTGGCGGTGCGTGGTGGTGGTGCGTGGTGGTGCGTTGTGGCACGTGGTGGTGGTACGTGGTCGTGCGTGGTGGTCATCTCGCCGTTGTCGACCTCGCCCCCGCAGCCACCGTCGCTTCGCCGTCCCCCCAACCGCCGTTGTCCCACCGAGGTCTGACCCCCCATCCACTGCTGTCTCGCCCCCCAGCCACCGTCTTCTCACCGTCTTCTCACCCCCCAGCCATTGTCGTCTCACCCCCCCGCCGCCGTCGTCTCGCCGTCGTCTCACCCATCAGCCGCCCTCGCCTCATCGTCGTCTCAACCGCCAGCCACCGTCCGTCTCACCTGCGTTCACCCCCCAGCCGCCGTCGTCTCACCCCCCAGCCACCGTCGTCTCGCCGTCGTCTCACCCCCCCGGTCACCCGCCCTCCCCACCCAGCCGCCGTCGTCTTACCGTCGTCTCACCCTCCGAAAGCGCACAGGAAAGCATGCGGTTTCCCCAGATCTTTCGGGATTGATTTTCAGGCCCAGTGGGTTTGCTCTGCAGCCAACTCTCCGAAAGCGAATTCCGACAACAAAAAAGCAGGAGATTCCTCCAGATCATCCGGGCTCGCTTTTCCAGGCCCGATGAAATTTCGTTGCCGCCGATTCTCCAAAAACGAATTTCGAGCATATGAACGCGTGAGATTCCCCCAGTTCCGTCGGGCTTGATTTTCAGGCCCGATGGATTTTCGCTGCCGCCGATTCCCCGAAAGCGAAATCCGAGCACAGGAACGCATGAGAACCCAAAGATCCTTCGGGCTTGATTTCCAGGCCCGATGGGCTTTCGCTGCTGCCGACCCTCCGAGAGCGAATTCTGAGTACAGGAAAGCATGAGATTCCCCCAAATCCGTCGGGCTTAATTTTCAGGCCCGATGGATTTTCGCTGCCGCCGATTCCCCGAAAGTGAAATCCGAGCACAGGAATGCATGAGAACCCAAAGATCCTTCGGGCTTGATTTCCAGGCCCGATGGGTTTTCGCTGCTGCCGACCCTCCGAGAGCGAATTCTGAGTACAGGAAAGCATGAGATTCCCCCAAATCCGTCGGGCTTAATTTTCAGGCCCGATGGATTTCGCTGCCGCCGATTCCCCGAAAGTGAAATCCGAGCACAGGAATGCATGAGAACCCAAAGATCCTTCGGGCTTGATTTCCAGGCCCGATGGGTTTTCGCTTCTGCCGACCCTCCGAGAGCGAATTCTGAGTTCAGGAAAGCATGAGATTCCCCCAAATCTGTCGTCGTCCCACGCAGCCACCGTCGTCTCACCGTCGTCTCACCCCCAGCCAAGGTCGTCACCCCCCCCAGCCACCGTCGTGTCACCGTCGTTTCACCCCGCCATTGTGACGTCACGAAGCGTGTGACCCACCAAAAGACCCGGCCAAAAAAATTCGCAAGCAGAAAAAGCACAACCCCCCAGAGACATGTCGGCCTCCTCCTCCCCCTCCTCCTCCTCCTCCTCCTCGTCTCCTCCTCATCGCTGCCTTCTCCTCCTCCACCCTCCCTTTGCCTCGCCCCGGGCCCACACCAACTCGGCGGCTCGCAGGCACAACGCTCAAGCCCGACCCCAGCGGCAAGTGCAAGCAGTGCCTCAAGGACCCGCAGGGGGGGCACCTCCGCACCGCCACCGTGCCCCGGCCAGGGCCCTCCCTGGCCCCACAATGCCCCACAGAAGGCGCGCAGACCCTGCACTGCCGGCCTCGACCAGCGGAGCGCGCGCGCATTCGGAATGCCAGGGCCCAGGAGAGCCCTGGCCGGGCACGGCGGTGGTGTGCGCGACGGCGTCGACGGCGACGGCGGCGGCGACCACTGCGGGCGGCGACCACGGCGGCGGCGACCACGGCGACCACGACGGCGACCACGGCGGCGACGACGACGACGACGGCCACGACGGCGACGACGACGACCACTACGACCGCGACGACCACGACGACGGCGACGCCCATGATGCGCCCTCTGTCCCGAGGAGGCCACCGAGTTCGCGCGGTGCTTCGGGGGCGCCCCCGCGAAGTAGATCGGGCCCGCAACCCGTGGCGCAGGGCGGCCAGCGGCGCGGCAGCGGACAGCCCGATGCTTGCGCGGCGAAGCAGAAGCGCGCCGCGACGCTGCCGACGACCGCGACGCTGCCGACCACGACGACCACGATCTGGACGACGACCACGATCTTGATGACCGCGATCTTGACGACGACGACGACCACGACCACGACCTCGACCTCGACCACGACCACGACTACGGCGGTGGTCACGATGAATGCGACGACGACGACGACGACGACGGGGCCTCCACGGAGACCAAGAACGGCCAAACACCTCCCGCCGTCGCGAAGGGATCTAGGTCATCCGTCCTTCCCCCCTCGGGGGCGCGGCAGACGCCGCGAGGTGGAGGGAGCGATAGGGACGGGCGCATTTCTACACGGCAAGGTCTCAGCCTCGCCCCCCCCTTCCATCTTCTCCCCCCCCAGCACACGACCTCGGCCATGGCGACGACGTTGCTGCTGCTGCTGATAATGACGATGACGATGACGATGACGATGACGATGACGATGATGATGATGATGATGATGATGATGATGATGATGATGGTGATGATGATGATGCTGATGATGATGTTGATGCTGGTGATGATGATATGATCCTGATGATGATGATGGTGATGATGATGATGTTGTTGAGGATGAGGATGAAGATGATGATGCTGATGATGAGGATGATGATGATGGTTGCGGTGGTGATGCTTATGATGATCGTGATGGTGGTGATCATGATGATTTGATGGTGGCGGTGGTGGTGACGAAGTCGATGACGATGATGATGCTGATGATGCTGCTGATGATGACGGTGGTTGTGGTGAGGATGAGGATGTTGATGATAATGATGATGATGATGATGGTGGTGGTGATGATGATGAATCTAATTGTAGTGGTGACAGTGGGTGGTGATGATGTTGATGATGCTGATGATGGTGATAATGAGTATGATGACGATGCTTATGAGGATGATGATGCTGATGCTGATAATGATGGTGCCGATTCTGACTATGATTGCGAAGATGGCGGGGATGATGGTCATGGTAATGGTGATGGTGATAGTGATGATGATCATGATGATGGTACTGATGATGGTGATGCTATGTCTGACGTTGACGATGATGAGGGTGGTGATGATGATGATGATGCTAAGTTGATGTTGATGGTGGTAATGCTGGTGATGATGACGACGGTGTTGTTGATGATGATGATGACGATGATGAGGATGATGATGATGGTTATGATGATGCTGGTGCTGGTGCTGGCGACGATTATGATGATGATGATGATGATGATGATGATGATGATGATGATGATGATGATGGGGAGAAGTAGGATGCTGATATTGATGTCGATGCTGATGATGGTGATGGTGATGATGCATATTATGATTATGGTGATGAGGAGGAGGATGCTGAAGATGATGACGATGGTGATGATGATGGTGCTGATGATGATGATGGTGATGATGATGGTGGTGATGATGATGATGGCCGTGTTGACACTGATGAGGATGGTGATGAGGATGAAGAGGATGAGGACGAGCATGATGAGCATTACGATAGTGGTGGTGATGGTGATTGTGGTGGTGATGATGATAATCTCTCCTTCCCCTCCCCATTGGGCGTGGTCGACGCAAGCCCTCTGGTAGTCGGGGTGGCCGTGGACGGTGTCTATCGGGCGGGCTGGGTGGGAGGACCGACGCGCTCTTTCGCATCGTCCGATCCTAAGCGTGGACTTCCGATTCGTTCCGACCCGATGTCGAGTTTTCGATTCGAGGAGGGTGGAGTGCTGCTCTGGCCTCGTCGTCGTCGTCGCCGCCGCCGCCGCCGCCGTCGTTGTCGCCGTCGCCGCCGTCGTCGTCGTCGTCGTCGTCGTCGTCGTCGTCGTCGTTTTGTCCCTGCGGCGAGCGCCGGCCTCGACGTCTTCCTGCGCTGCCGCCCCCGCGAGCGCGCCGCGCGCGCTCACGCGCGCGACCGCCAGGGCGACGGCAGCGCGGCGCGGAGAAGGCCGCTTCCGCCGCCGCCCCCTGGAAGGGGCGGGGGGGAGGGAGCTGGGGAGGGAGGGGGAGGGAGGGGGAGGGAGCTGGGAAGGGAGGGGGAGGGAGCTGGGGAGGGAGCTGGGGAGGGAGGGGGTGGAGGCAAGCTAGGTGCGCTCGCGTCATATCTGACATCCTACCCCTCCCTCCCATCCCTTACCATGGCGTAGATCCCCTCTCTACTCGCACAGTCGGATGTTGAGCAGGGCAATGATCCCGAAAGGGTACGCGATGCATTGTAGAGCACGGCATGGCATGGCTTAGAAGAGCACCGCAAAGCGTAGTATGTCACAGCATGGCGTGGCGTGGCGTAGTGAAGCATTGCATCACAAAGCTTTGCAACGTCAAGCGGCCCCGAACAGAACATTGCATAGCATGGCGTTGAAGATCAAATCGTAGCATGGCATAGCATGACGTGGCACTTACGCACTGGATATGACAGCTGCAGCTAAAGGCATGGCATCGCGCAGCGGAACGCAACCTAGCATTGCATTCCATGCCGTGGCATGGCACGGGAAATGACGCCAGCACTGCAGCGGGAGCACGATTCGGAACGAGCGGAAGCGCGGAAATGAGGCCAGCGCTGCAGCGGGAGCACGATTCGGATCGAGCGGAAGCACGGAAATGAGGCCAGCGCTGCAGCAGGAGCACGATTCGGAACGAGCGGAAGCCCGAAAATGAAGCCCGCGCCTCAGCGAGAGCATCATTTTGAAAATTATTCACTGCGTGGGGATCCCCATATGTGCATCTCCTTGCTGGCGCTCCCCTGGTGGTGGGACTCGGTGAGGACGAATCTGGATTTAAGTGTGACTGAGCTGCCTCTCTCTCTGCTCTCTCTGCTCTCTCTGTCTCTCTCTCTCTCTCTGCCCTCTCTCTGTCTCTGCCTCTCTTTCCCTGCTCTCTCTCTCTCTGCCTCTCTCTCTGCCTCTGTCTCTCTGCCTCTCTCTCTCTCTCTGCCTCTCTCTCTGTGCCTCTCTCTCTCTGCCTCTATCTCTGCCTCTCTCTCTCTCTCTCTCCTCTCTCTCTTCTCTCTATTCTCTCTCTGCTCTCTCCTCTCTCTCTCACTCTCCCTCTCTCTCTCTCTCGCTCTCTCTCTCTCTTCTCTTCTCTTCTCTTCTCTTCTCTCTCTCTATCTCTCTCTCTCTCTTTCTCTCTCTCTCTCTCTCTCTCTCTCTCTCTCTCTCTTTCGCTCTCTCGCTCTCTCTTGCTCTCTCTCGCTCTCTGTCGCTCTCTCTCGCTCTCTCTCTCTCTCTCTCGCTCTCACTCGCTCTCTCTCGCTCTCTCTCGCTCTCCCTCGCTCTCTCCCGCTCTCTCTCTC
>CAUYUJ010001481.1:351839-354339 GCA_963575745.1 Prorocentrum cordatum | reverse complement strand
GCCAAGCAGAGAAAAAGAACGCTATTTCACTGAACTTGGAGCTGTTCCAAGAACTGCGGCCACAAAGACTACGACGACAGGTCCCACCTGATGGAGCAGGCGCGCATCAACCTCGAGGCAAGCCCGAGTCCGTGGCCCGGGGGCGCCCCGACCCGAGCCGACGCCTGCGCTGTCTTCGATGAAGAGAAGCAGCGTGCCACTTTTTGGGGGGGGGCTACTCCGCCTCCGCGCCCCGTGCTGCCGAGGATTTCGCACGCGTTTTCGGGGGTCGTTCGGGGGGGCGAGTTATCCGACGACCCTCGGCCCCGCAGGGTCGGAGCAGCGATGGCCATTCTCGACGGGGGCCCGTTCGCCTTGGAAGTTTGCGCGGGTTTTGCGACCGCCGTCTCGGGCAAGTCCCAGACCCCCCTCCGCGCCGAGCTCGCCGCGTTCTCTGTGACCCGAGAGAGGACCACAGGTACATTAAAGATATACTACCGACCACCTCCCCATCCTCGAGGCTTGGCCCCAAGGCAAGCGCGCGGGCCATGTTCTCAACGGCGACCTTCGGCGCAGAATCTTCAGGGCTGCCGAGGGGAGGGGCGCGGGTTTCATTGTCGAGCGGGTTCCGTCCCGCGCGTCGACTGAGGACATCAGCTTTTCCAGCGAGCGCGATGCATTCCGCGCCGTCGGCAACGAGTGCGCCGACATTATGGCCAGCAAAGCCGCCCGGGCTAGCTGGAGCGAGTTCCTTCTGGGATTTGTCCCAGAGTCCTCGGGGGTGGACAGAACCCCCAACAGTGACACGTCGATTAGCGAATTGTCCGTTTTCGGTTCTCGGGAGGGCGCCGTGGCCGCTATTTTCCGGGCTTGCGCCCGCCAGGCTTGGGCCCCAGGTCGTTTTCATTAAGCCACGTTTTACTAAGTCCGAATCTGACTTTTCGTTAGATCGGACGTGGCTTTACCAGGATCGATCGGTGGGTTAAACCACGTAAAACCATCGTGGATCGACTAAACCGACGATCCCCGAAGTCCGATCGTGGATCGGACTTCGGGGATGGTCGTTTTCGGGGGTCTGTCCATCCCCGAAGTCCGATCGCAGGGATGCTGGGGCGGCGCCGATCGGGCGACGGGCGCGCCGAGCTCTCAAGGAGTCGGAGTCCGAAGCCGATCCCTGGGCCGCGCCGCGCCCCGAGCGTCCCGAGGTGTCTTTCCCGTCCACGTGCTGGCCCGAGCTCTGCAGCCATTGGCCCACGAGCGGCAGAAGATCGGGCCCAGGCTTTTGTGTGTTTGTCCTGTTTTTTCGATCCGAGACGAGAAGTTCGATCCAAGCCGCCGCCCTCAATCGTTGCCAGGCTCGCCCCGACGGAGATGAAATGATCCTTCTCAAGGGGCCCCAGGGGATAGGAGGTCAGAGCCTCCACCCCGGCCGCCGGTGCAGCTTCCGGGGGCGGTGCGGCCTCGCCGGCGGCACCGTGTGCGGCAAGGCCTGCTACCCCTGACCCCAGGTGTTTAGTTGGATGGTGCTCTCCTAACCCCAAGGGGGTTCAGAATCGGGATCGATGAAAGTCGATACCCCCACCCAGGGGGGCCTCCCAAGCATGCTCGCGATGCTGAGTCCGCCCGCCTCCTGCTCCCGAAGGCCGCCCAGGACGGCCGCGGGGAGGGAGAGACAGGGGCTGTTCCGTAATCTTCGCCCCCAAGAGTTCTCTTGTGTTTAATGTTCGCATTCCCCGCATTCCTCCTCGCTTGTCTCCTTCTCATCCACCTCACCTGTCTCCTCCTCCTACTCCTCCTCCTCCTCTTCCTCCTCCTCTGCCTGCTTCGGCAGCATCTCCCTCCTCGTCCTTAGATGACGGCTGCCGCGTCCGCGTCCGCGCCCCTTCGCCAGTGTTCGACTCGGGTGGCGCTCCATGGCCTCGCACCTCGCGCCTCCTGTCCTCCTCCTCCTCCTCCTCCTCCTCCTTCTCATCCTCCTTTTCCTTCGACTGCCGTGCCCAATGGGGTGTGGCACTCGCCTTGCTGTCAACGTGCGGACCTGCTGTCGATGGGGAGGTGGATGGGGGGGAGGGATACATTCAAGAACGTTTGCTTCGTGTGTCGCGCCGCCCGTTCTGGCCAAACACCCTTCGGTGCGACGCGCTGACCATGACCCAGCTCCTACACGTCAGCGCCCTGATCATTTCCCCGCCTCCTGCCCCGCGGAGCGGAGCGACATGCATTCGGCTCGCAGGGCATAGCGCGACGCCGGGGCTGCCGCCACGACGCGCTAAGCAAACGTTTTGGACGAAGCAGCTGCAAAGGCCGTGCCGACGCGCTAAGCAAACGTTCTGGACCGTACCTTATCTCACGCGAAGCAGCTGCAAAGGCCGTGCTCGTAGATCCGAGCCCTACTAAAAAGGCGTGTTCCTGGGGCTGGGGGGCAGGGTGGGAGCACGAACTCTTGCGACGCTGGCCGGCCTCTTCCCAGGGCCCATGTCGAGGCGACCGACCTTCTTCGATGTCGACTTCGACCGGCCCT
>CAUYUJ010001481.1:336839-346839 GCA_963575745.1 Prorocentrum cordatum | reverse complement strand
ATATATCATGTCGGAGTGTTGGGGCCCTCCGGCCGCCCGCGGCACAGACGGACAAATGGGGCCACCCCCCTGGGTAACCCAATTTAGCCCCCGGGGCCTGGGACCTGTTTTCGGCCCGTTTCGGGCGGGTCTCACCCCCAGGAACGCTCCAAGAGCACCCAAGACGACCCAAGACCGCCCCAAGAGCACCCCATGGCCGCTCAAGATGGCCTCAAGATGCCCAAGATAGTCCTAAGACAGCCCAAGAGACCTCCAAGACGCCCCAGGAGGCCTCCAGGAGGCTTCTCAAAACGGCCCCAAGAACCAGAATCGTTCGGTTTCTCAATGGGTTTTGAACGTTTTCTGAATTCTCGCCTTTTCGGCTTCCCGACGCTCCCAGACAGCCCAAGAGGCCCCCACGATCGCCCCAAGACGGCCCAAGAGGCCCCCAAGACGGCCCCAAGACGGGCCAAGAGGACCCCCAGACGGCCCAAGACGCCTCTAAGACTGCCCAAGAGGGCCCCAAGATGGCTTTCCAAGGATGCCCAGACGGGGGATCCAAACGCACTTTTCGGGCCCTCGGCCCCAGGAGGCCCCCAGGAGGCCCCAAGAGGCCCCCGGGAGGCCACCAAGAGGCCCCAAAAGGCCCCAAAGAGGCCTTCAAAGGGCTACCGAGAGGCCTCCAAGAGTCTTCAAAACGGCTCCCAACAGGCACCAAAACGAGCCCCAAGAGCTTTCGGAATTGCTTCCAGGAGACTTCCAAGAGACCTGCTCGAGATCCGAACGAACCGCCCAGATGCTTCCATGAAAGGCACCAGACGCCTCAGGACAGCTTCAAGAGCGCTCGAGGGCCTCCCAAGACGGGTCCACAACGACCCCGGATGGCCTGAAGACGGCCCTAGAGGCCGCCACGATGGTCAAGACGGCACCAAGATGAACCCAACAGTCCCCATGCCGCTTCCACACGCCCCCAAGAGGCCTCCAGAGGCTTCCCAAAGGGCCCCGAGAGCTTACACTTCTTCCACAACCTATGAACATCCGTAAATGGTTGAAGAACTCGCCTGTTCATTGCCGAAGGGCTGATGAGGCCTGTGGATGGCCCCCCAAACACCCTGAACGGCCCCACGAGGAGACCCAGACGCGCCTCAGGATGCTTCCCCAAATACCCCGAGAGATCCCCAAATCCTTTTTAAAAACGATTGAACACCATACATGTGGAGGAGGAGGGAGGAGGGAGGACAAGGAGGAGGAGGAGGAGGAGGAGGAGGAAGAGGGATGAGGACGAGGATGAGTCAGAGAGGGAGGAAGATCAGACTCAGGAAACTTGAAAGGTGATGACGAGGATTATCCGTAGAAGACAGAAAGGATGTCAGAAACGGAGAGGAGGGAGAAGGAGTCCCTCGCACCAGGAAGGGCACCGCGAATTAGCAACAGGATGCAGATGCTGAGGGTTATCCGTACGAGAGGCACCGGGTACCTGCAGGGAACGTTGCTTCAAGCCATTTGCCTGGAGCTGTGCCTGGTGCCGTGCCGTGGACTCTGCCGCGTGCCTTGCCAAGTACCGTGCTGGTTCCCGCGCTACTCGTCGGAAGGGGAGAGTGCGAAAACCGAGTCAAAGAGGCACGGAGGGAGGAGGACAAAGGAGGAAGGAAGGCCCAGGACAACTTCACCGTCGAGCAGGGCATCACGATAATCATGCACTGCGAGCGCACATTCAGTCCCCTCCTGTTGGGGTTGCGCCGGGTACCCCGTCTTCTTTTCTTCAGTGGGTGTAGGACCTTTTCGGGGCATCAGGAACCCACAGGGAGCGTTGCCTGGTGACCCCGGGGGGTCGTGCTTTCCCCTGAGGCAGTCCCCCCGAGCCTGGGAACCGACGCCGGGTGAGGGGGGATGCTAAGGGGGGCACGGGCGCAGAGCGTTTGGAGGCACGCACTCGTCTTCCCCACCCCCAGCAGCAGGTCCGACGAGAGCTGCGAAACGGCAAGCATCTGTTGGACGGGTTGTAGGGGGGCGCACGGGGCGGGCGCATTTCTGGTGGGGGACGGCCGCAGTAAGCGCTCTGCGTTCGGGGGGGGGGGGGCCGCGTTTCGGTTCTGGCCCCCTCGCGCCCATTGTTTATTCCTTCTCGACTGTTCCCCGATAGGGCTTTGCCGGCGGGCCATCGGTTGCCCGTTCCGTCGCCGGCGACACGTCGCCTCCTCTCAGGGGGGCGGTCACGAGGAGCAAAGACTCAGGAGCGAGGAGGTTGGTTGATTTCGTGGTTTCCGCTCGAGTCTCATCTTTCTCTCTCTCTCTCTCTATTTCTCTCTCCCTCTCTCTCTCTCTCTTCTTCTCGGGTACCCCCCCGTTGTGTCCTGAGGTGCCCCCCCGGCCGCGCGACGCGGTCAACGGGGGGTGCCCGGGGGGCGCTCAAGGTTGCAGGCGTGGTGTCCCGAGGCGCCCCCCCGGCCGCGAGACGCGGTCACACGGGGGTTGCCCGGGGGGCGTTCAAGGTTGATTAAGGTGAGGTGTCCCGCGGCGCCCCCCTGGCCGCGAGACGTGGTCAGGGGGGGGGCCGGGGGGCGTTCAAGGTTGAAGGTAGGTGTGGTGTCCCGAGGCGCCCCCCTGGCCGCGAGATGCGGTCAAGAGAGGGTACCCGGGGTCGCTCAAGGTTGAAGCAACGGTGTCTTGAGGTGCCCCCCAGGCCGAGGGACGCGGTCAAGGGAGGGGCGCCTGGGGGCGTTCAAGGTTGAAGAAGCGGTGTCGTGAGGTGCCTGCCCGGCCGGGAGACGCGGTTAGGGGGTAATTAGTATCTGGGGGATTGTGTCCTGAAGTGCCATTCCACCACGTGTATCATGTCGCTTGCGTCCCTGCAGTCAAATGCATGTCCTGCTCAATCAGTATAACTAGTCGTTGTTTCGCCAAGGTCCAGAGGGGCCCAACATTATACACATTTGAACCACGCGCTGCGTCACCCATCCCATCAACAACTGCCTAAGCCATTGCAGTACCGCGCTGCCGCCTGCATCCCAACTCGCCTCAGCCGTCCAACGCAATCCAGGCACCATGCCACCTATCCGACGCATCAGGTAAGCTTGAGCACCCGCATAGTTACGCCTGCATCTTTTCAGCTTGCATTGTTGTCGAGATCCGGGGCGCACTAGAACCTAAGCGCGCGCGAAGCGCGCGCGTGGTTCTAGTCAAAAAATAGTCTGGGGACAATGTTTTGGGCATTTGTTTACAATTGTGAGGCATGTTTCGGGTATTTGTATTTGTTCGTCCAAAGTCCGCCTGTAGGGGGACAGGCCCGACCTAAACGTGGGCACGGGGAGCGAGGTCACCCGCGAGGGCGCGGAAGATAACCGCGCGGCGCGGCCTGGGCCAGAGCGGTTGCCCATCTCCAAGGCCGCGCGAGGGCTCGAGGGCGCGAAGGGAATCGCGAGCCGCGCGTCGCGGGGCGCGATGTGCGAGGTCCGGCGACACATGGGAAGAGTTGGGACGTAGGCCGACCGCAGCTCCCGCCCCGCTTCCACCAGGGCTCGCTGTCGGCGTTGCTTCCACTCGAGGCAGCAACATGTCGCCTGCCCAGCAGTGGCCGCTGTCGATTTGGGACAGCGGCTGCTGTGGGGCACCGTGCCCGTGTCTCCCGAGCCCACTTCGGGCGTGCCCAAGGACTGGCGTGAAGCAAGCGGGTTTCGAAGGAAATTGAGAAAGAAGCAGTTGCGTTAAGTCGGGCGTGTCCCTCTACAGGAGGAATATTCAAATAGTCCCAAAAATAGTCGGGGGACGATTTTTCTTGTCTTTTGGACTAGTTGTGAATATGTTTTTGCTATTTGTCCGCTTTCTTCCCAAATCCGCCTGTAGGAGGACATGCCCGACCTAACAATTGCATGAACATCAACACTCGGACCTCCACACATCTATGCTCACGCAGCTGTTTATTCTTCTATGAAACGTGCCCGCCGCTTTTCGCTGTTTGGGGGCGCTCCCAGGGCCCTCCACGGGCCCTGGGACTGTCACGAGAGCCAGCTCGGGGCGAAGAGCCAGTCCCGTTAGAAAGCCCTGGGGTCCAGGACCCGTTTCCCTCAGGACCCGTTTGCTTCGTGTTCAGGAGGAGGAGGAGGAGTTTGCAGTTGTTTTTCCGTCTTGGGTGCGCAGTGGCCGCAGCGACTCGGCAATGTTAACATTTCGTGCGCAGCATGCAGCAGCACCGGCCGCACGGAGAGGACATGCAAGTGGCGTAAGAGAGACGGTTGGCCCGCAAGGGCGCAGAGGTAAGGTGCGAATTGTAATTAGGAAGATCTCCTCCCCCCTCCTCCTCTGACTCAGGGCTGGACCTAAACGGTGTTTTGGCGATTTCGTGGGCCGTTTTCGTGACGATTTTGTTTTGCGGTAAAGGCGAATTGAAGACAAAACGAGGGAAAACAAAAACAAAACGAAAACGAAAAACATCGTTTAGGTTCAGCCCTGCTCTGACTCTAGATCGCCCGATGGAGGCGCGCGGCGGTCTGGGCCGGAGGTCGTCAGAGCGATTGCCGCTCCAAGGCGGCGCCGCGGGGGCGCAAAAGTAGTCGCGCGTCGCACATCTTGGGCCGAGATGCGCCATCGCGGCCCGCCGTTCGTTTCCCCCTCCGCCCCGCGCGGCCTCCTGGGTTCCTCCTCCTCCTCCTCCTCCTCCTCCTCCTCGTCCTCCTCCTCCTCCTCAGGCCCGCGAATTGCCTGGACACGTTCGGGTCAGCGGCGCTAGACCACGACATTCTGGTGTCCAGCGCTTTGGGGCAGCCGGCTCCTCGGAGCGAGCTTTGCGTGGCGTGCTCGCGGTGGACAAAAACAGCTCCGCCTCGCGCGGCCTCGCAGGCCCGGCCTGCGCAGCCCGAGCACAGGTGGGCGCACGGGCACGGCGGCGTCCGCCAGCGACGGGTGGGCACGCGCCGGAAGCCGCCTACGCATACGACGTGGTGGGCACGTGGCCCTCCGCCGGTGCAAATCCCGAAAGCGTGGCCTCCAGATGTCCCAAGGAGGGGGAGGGGGAGGGGGAGGAGGATGAGGAGGAGGAGGAGGAGGAGGAGGAGGAGGAGGAGGAGGAGGAGGAGGAGGAAAAGGAGGAGGAGAGGAGGAGGAGGAGGGAGGGGAAGAAGAAAGAGGAAGAGGAGGAGGAGAGAGGAGGAGGAGAAGGAGGAGGAGGAGGAGAAAGTAGGGAGAGGGGGAGGGGGAGGGGGAGGGGGGGGGGAGGGGGAGGGGGGAGGGCAAGCTAGGTGCGCTCGCGTCATATCTGACATCCTACCCCTCCCTCCCATCCCTTACCATGGCGCAGATCCCCTCTCTACTCGCACAGTCGGATGTCGAGCAGGGCAATGATCCCGAAAGGGTACGCGATGCATTGTAGAGCACGGCATGGCATGGCGTAGAAGAGCACCGCAAAGCGTAGTATCAACCTAGCATTGCATTGCATGCCGTGGCATGGCACGGGAAATGACGCCAGCGCTGCAGCGGGAGCACGAGTCGAAACGAGCGGAAGCGCGGAAATGAGGCCAGCGCTGCAGCGGGAGCACGATTCGGAACGAGCGGAAGCACGGAAATGATGCCAGCGCTGCAGCGGGAGCACGATTCGGAACGAGCGGGGCCCGAAAATGAGGCCGGCGCCTCAGCGAGAGCAGCAGTTTGAAAAAAATGCAAGCGAAAACCCAACTCCCGGGAAACCTGTGTGTAAAAAACAGGACGCGGGGGGGGGGGGGGGCGAACACTCCAGCACGTCATCAGGGGAAGAGGGAGAGTAGTCATATTGAGTAATTGTTGAGGGAGGGAGGGGGGGAGGGGGAGGGGGGAGAGGGAGAGGGGGAGGAGAGAGGGAGGGAGGGAGAAGAGGAGGGAGGGGGGGAGGAGAGGAGCGTGGATCCAACCACGCCCGTGTCCAGCTTCCGCCAGAGCCTGGACTGCCGCACGCCGCCATACAAGGCCTACGTACAGTGCCTGAGGGGGCCGCCGCCCCTTCCCCTCCGCCCGCGGCCGCCGCTCGCCTTCTCCTCGCCTCTCTGTCCTCCTCCTCCTCCTCCTCATTTCTCCTCCTCCTCCTCCCCTCCTCATCCTCCTACCTCATCCTATCCTCATCTCATCTCATCCTCACCTTTTGGCTCCCCTCATCCTCCTCTCACTCATCCTCCTCCTCCTCCTGATCGTCCTCCTCCTCCTCCTCCTCCTCCTCCTCCTCCTCCTCCTCCTCCTCCTCCTCCTCCTCCTCCTATCGCAGCGGCCTATTGCAAGTCCTGGCACCGTGCCTGGGTTGTGGGTTAGCAGCCTGATTAGTGGATGTTCGTTGGGATCTCGTGGGAGGTCTCTCGGGGGCCTCTTTGAGGCAGTCTTGAGGCCTCTCGGGAGCCGTTTGGGGGCCTCTTGGGAGCATTTTTGGGGGGCCGTCTTGGGGCCTCTTGGGGGCCTCTTGGGAGCAGTTTGGGGGCCCCTTAGGGGCCGCTTTGGGGCCTCTTGGGGGCCTCTTGGAGGCAGTTTTGGGGGCCCCTCGGCGGCCGCGTGGCGGCTTCTTGGGGGCCTCTTTGGGGGCCTCTTGGAGGCCTCTTGGTGTGGCGACACGCGTGCACGGCGCAGGCTCGGCGGTCGCCCGGCCCTGGGCGCCCGCGGGCGGGCACCGGGCGGCAGCAGTGCTCCCCCGCCGCGCGCGAGGGGGGGGGGCCGCGGCCGGGCACGGCGAGGCGGAGGCCCAGCCCGCCCACCGCGGGCGAAGCGGCCACGTGCGGGGACTGGGCGAGTGCCCGCCTTCTTTCGACCTGCTCCTCCTCCTCCTCCTCCTCCTCCTCCTCCTCCTCGTTCTCCTCCTCCCCCTCCTCCCCCTTCCCCTCCTCCTCCTCCTCCTCCTCCTCCTCCTCCTCCTCCTCCTCCTCCTACTCCTCCTTCCCTCCTCCCTAGTACCTCGCTTCCCTTTCTCCTCCTCCTCCTCCCTCCTCCTCCTCCTCTCTCATCCTCCTCCTCTCCTCCTCATCCTCCTACTCCTACTCCTACTCATATCCTTATTCCTTATTAGAATATACTCCTACTCCCCCCTCAGGCCGGCAGATAGGGGCCCGCATCCGGGTGGTCCCATCCTAACCTGTAAAAAACAATACAAAATCAACATTTTTCTTATTTTTTCCTCTCGACATGGACGTCCTGTCGTCCACGGCGATAATCCATTGCAAAAAAAACCACAAAGAGCACACGCGCGCGTTCATGTCAGAATCCTACCGAACACCGTGTGTTTGCAAGCATTTCAACATAAAAACATCAAAAACCCAATGCTTTTTCACAAAAAATCTACAAATTTCCTGCCCGGGCTCTCTTGCTGAAATCATAGGAAAACCATAGGAATCTTAAGAATTCGGTCAAATCCAGCGATTTCACGTCATCGCGCGGTGCACTCGCGATGCTCTGTCATGCACCCAGGCCGCGAATCCTGTGCAAAAAATACCACGCGGGCGACATGCGCGCGCGTCGCCGCGAGCGCATGCTCAAATCCTTCTAGAGTCGTCGCCGTCATTGGCACCGTCGCATGGACGTCCTGTCGTCCACGTCGCAAAATGCATGGCAGGAATGGGACGCGGCGCACACCCCGCGCCCGCCCATCCAATCCGTCCCATTCTAATCTGCAAAAGACAATACACAGTTTTTGTTTTTCTTGTCAACATGGTCGTGCTGTCGTCACGTCGCAAAATGCGTGGCAGGAATGGGACGCGGCGCACACCCCGCGCGAAGGGGTGACATGTCGCTCTCGCCTCGGCGCCGCGCACCAACGTTTTTCCTCTCAGCATGGACGTCCTGTCGTCCACGTCGCAAAATGCTTGGCAGGAATGGGATGCGGCGCGCACCCCGCGCCCGCCCATCCAAACCCCCCCGTTATAAAAGAAAACAATACAAGTTGGGACCTTCTGGACGCTTCCTAATGCAATCCCATGAATCGTATGGGCGCATGGGGTCCCTTGGGGCCTCCTGGGGCCTTCTCGTGAGGCCTCTCTGTGTTTGCAAGCATTTCGACATAAAAACTTCAAAACCATACGCTTTTTGCACAAAAATTATACAAATTTCCTGCCCGGGCTGTCTTGTTGAAATCATAGGAAAACCATAGGAATCTTAAGAATTCTGTCAAATCCAGCGATTTCACGTCACCGCGCGGTGCACTCGCGATGCTCTGTCATGCACCCAGGCCGCGAATCTTGTGCAAAAAACACCACGCGGGCGACATGCGCGCGCGTCGCCGCGAGCGCATGCTCAAATCCTTCTAGAGTCGTCGCGATCATTGGCACCGTCGCATGGACGTCCTGTCGTCCACGTCGCAAAATGCATGGCAGGAGTGGGGCGCGGCGCACATCCCGCGCCAAAGGGTGACATGTCGCTCTCGCCTCGGCGCCGCGCGCGTTTTCCAGGGGGGGCCCATCCGAACCTCCAAAATACAATACAAAATCATCGTTTTTCCTCTCAGCTTGGACGTCCTGTCGACCACGTCGCAAAATGCGGGCAGGAATGGGACGCGGCGCATACCCCGCGCCCGCCCATCCAATCTCTCCCATCCTGATCTGCAAAAGCCAATACAAAAATGCGTGGCAGGGGTGGGACGCGGCGCACACCCCGCGCCCGCCCATCCAAACCTTCCCATCAGAAAAAAACAGTAAAAAGTTGGGGCCTCCTGGACGCCTCCTTGTGCACTCCCATGAATCCCATGGGCGCCTGGGGCCCCGTGGGGCATCCTGGGGCCTCCTGGGGCCTCCTGGTGTTTCGTGGGGCCTCCTGGGGCTTCCTCGGGCCCCTCGGGCCTCCTGAGGCGTCCTGGTGCCTCCTGGGGCTTCCTGGAGCCTCCTGGGGCCTCCTGTGGTTTCCTGGGGCATCCTGAGGCCCCGTGGGGCCTTCTGGAACCTCATGGGCCCTCCTGGAGTCTCCTGACGCTTGAGGGCTTCCTGAAGCTTCCTGGGGCCTCCTGAGGCGGACCCAGCCGTGGCTGCGGGAGCGCTCCAGATGGCTAAGGGGTGACGAACGCTCCAAAAAACTAACCTGCTGTGATTCCCGACCCGTCTCATTGAGTGGTTTTCTGGCCTCAGCTCCGGCTTCTGGCGGCCGTTCGGGACGATTCTGGCACCCCTGCAGCGCCCTCGGCGAGGCGCGGCTGCCTGAGCGCATCCCGAGGCGGGGACGACTCCATCGCAGATCAGGTTGTTTCGTTCAAGTCGTCGTCGTCGTCGACGTCGTCGTCGTCCTCGTTGGCCTCGTCGTCGTCGTCGTCGTCGTCGTCGTCGTCGTCGTCGTCGTCGTCGTCGTCGTCGTCGTCGTCGTCCTCGCCCCCCTGCGGACGCCTCGCTTTCTCGGCGGGCCCGGGCACAAGACGGACCGACCCGAGCGTCGTCGTCGTCGTCGTCGTCGTCGTCGTCGTCGTCGTCGTGGTGGCCGCCGCCGCCACCGTCGTCGTTGTCGTCGTCGTCGTCGTCGTCGTGGCCGTCTTCGTCGTCGTCGTGGTCGTGGTCGTGGTCGTCGTCGTCGTCGTCGTCGTCGTTGTCGTCGTCCTCGTCGTCGTCGTCGTCGTCGTCGTGGTCGTCGTGGTCGTCGTGGTCGTCGTGGTCGTCGTGGTCGTCGTCGTCTTCGTCGTCGTCGTCGTCGTCGCGGTCGTCGTGGTCGTCGTCGTCGTCGTCGTCGTGGTCGTCGTGGTCGTCGTGATCGACGTCGTCGTCGTGGCCGTACTACACTACTACTACTAACTACTAACTACTACTACTAACTAACGAACTACTACTACTAACGAACTACACTATTACTAATACTACTACTACTACGACTGCTACGATTACTACTACTACTACTACTACTACTACTACTATTACGACTACTACTACTACTACTACTACTACTACCACCACTACTACTACCAAAACTAATACTAATACTACTACTACTACTACTACTACTACTCCTGCGGCTACTACTACTACTACTACTACACCTACTACTACTACTCACGACTTTCTTACTACTACTACCACTACTACTAACTACAACAACAACAACAACTACT
>CAUYUJ010001481.1:309339-331839 GCA_963575745.1 Prorocentrum cordatum | reverse complement strand
AGACTTGTACGGTAGGTTTGCGTCGTGTCGACCAGCGGCGACCCCAGCGCGGGCGTTCAAGGTTGAACGCCGCCGGCGACCCAGAATCGATCGATGTTGAACGATCGGACGTTGCGGCTGCGGCCGATCGTTCAAGGTTGAACGATCCCTGCGGTGTCAAAAACCAACGCTGGGGTCGGCACGACACGAACCTGCCGTATTTGGTTTTGACGTCTGGGGACCGTGTCTGGAGCATGTTTCGACCGTTTGGGTTTTTTGTTGCTCGGTATTTTTCATGTTTCGCCCCAAGTCCGCCTGTAGGGGGACATGCCCGACCCAACACTCGACTGCAGTCCCAGACTCACGTCCCAAGCGCTACCAGGGGCTTCCGAAGCGCCCCCAATCGCTCCCAAGCGCTGCCAGGCGCTCCCGGGCGCTCCCGGGCGCTTCCAGGCGCTCCCCGGCGCTCCACGCGTTCTCGTGCGCTCCCAAGCGCTCGCAAGCGCTCCAAGCGCCCCGAGGCGCTCCCCGGCGCTTCCGACGCGCTCCCAGACTTGTCATGGTCTTTTCCAAGGCGTCGACCCCTAGATGTCTCGACCCATTCCCAAGGACCCATCCTTTTCATCCCGAGTCGGCTAGCGCTCCTCCCATGCGCCCCCCTCTCTGTCCTCCCTCACCGTTCACCCACCTCCTTCTCCCTGCCCCTCCCTTAGCTCGCTCCCTGAGACCCGACGTTGCGAAGAGCATCATTACAACATCGAGAAAAATCATGACCGGAGTCCTGAGCTCCATCTTCCTGCTGCATGCTCGAGCTGGACCGACCTGTGACGGTCCCAGGGCGCGAGACTGTACGTCACCACCCACCAAACCACCCCAACCCAATCCGAAGGCCTCAATTTGCCCTCCATTTCCAGGGGGGGGGGGGGTTCGTGGAACATTGGAATTATCCCGGCAAAGCAACCTAACAGCGATGTGTAGGAGCATATCTGGAAGCATTCCCCTTAAGATTCAGATGAGAATCCAGTTGTAGAATTGTGCTGTTCTCGCAGTCGTAGTCGCATTCGCGATGACAGTCGCAGTGGCAACAGGCCTCAGCCTCACATCAGCCTCAGCCTCAGCCTCAGCCTGCCTCAGCCTCAGCCTCAGCCTCAGTCTGCCTCAGCCTCAGCCTCAGCCTGCCTCAGCCTCAGCCTCAGCCTCATCAGCCTCAGCCTCAGCCTCAGCCTGCCATCAGCCTCATCAGCAGCCTGCAGCTCAGCCTCAGCCTCAGCCTGCCTCAGCATTCAAAATGTGGCCCGGGAATGTAGTTCTGGGAACTCGAAGACACGAAGTGGCCTACAGTTGGCTCCGGGCATTCAAAATCATGCCCAGGAATGGAGTTCTGGGAACTCGAAGACCACGAAGTGGCCTACAGTTGGCTCCGGGCATCCAAAATCTGGCCCGGGAATGGCCTAACAGTTGGCTCCGGGCATTCAAAATCATGCCCAGGAATGGAGTTCTGGGAACTCGAAGACCACGAAGTGGCCTACAGTTCTCCGGGCATCCAAAATGTGGCCCGGGAATGGAGTTCTGGGAATCGAAGAGCACGAAGTGGCCTACAGTTGGCTCCGGGCATCCAAAATGTGGCCCGGGAATGGAGTTCTGGGAACTCGAAGAGCACGAAGTGGCCTACAGTTGGCTCCGGGCATTCAAAATGTGGCCCGGGAATGGAGTTCTGGGAAGTCGAAGAGCACGAAGTGGCCTACAGTTGGATCCGGTTATTCAGAATGTGGCCTGGGAATGGGGTTCTGAGAGGTCGACGAGCACGAAGTGTGTGACTGTTGGTGAAAAACGAGCCCGGCACAGGCACGGCCGGCAACTCCCCACGCCTGCCCGGACCCCCCTGTGGAGTGATCTGTGAGCTCTTTTGAGTCAACTAGAAACCTATCAGTCTTCGCTGTTAGGTAAAAACACAAATGGAAGCCGTACACCCCCCAACCCGAAATTCGGGTCTTCGGGTTGGGTTGGGGTGGTCTGGTAGGTAATCAGTGCGAAGACGCCCAGGGCGAAGCATTGGAGGCAGGGCACAGCCGTGCGTCGTGGTTTTGTTGGCTGTCCTTCCAGGTGGAGGGGCGAAAGCAGGCGGACAAGGCCGCCGGGGGCAACGAAAGGGGGGGGGGGGATAGGCCGAGGAAGGGGTGCGCCGACCCTCCTCCTCCTCCTCCTCCTCCTCGTTCTCCTCCTCCTCTTCCTCCTCCTTCTCCTCCTCCTCCTCCTTCTCCTCCTCCTCCTCCTCCGTGGGGGGATGGGGGGATGGGCCGAGGAAGGGCTGCGCCGGCCCCAATCGCCCGTATTGGTCGCCAGCAGGGGCCCGCTAGCCCGCCCTGCCCAGGACCGTGCGGCTTCGCTATCGGGGGGCCTACAGTCGACCCGCACAGTATCTGCACGAACGAAATGGGTACGGAAAGAATGGGTACAAAGCCCAACAGCAGTTCCTCCTCATTTTGAACACGACTCGCTGTCCGCGCCGCCGCGGCCCGTGTCCATTTGAGACAGAAGTCCGCCTGCCCAACAGCGGCCGCTGTTGGTTTGGGACAACAATTGTTGTTGGGCATTGTACCCATTCTTTCCGTACCCATTTCGGGCGTCCAAATAGGAAGGATAGGCATCCCTCCCAAGGGTACCTTTGCATCCTTGCCTCCTGGGTCCATCGTTGGACACTTTCGTTGGCCGCGCCTCGCTCGAAGCGCTGCGGAATGGGCGTCCAAGGCCCTTGCATCCTTATCGCGCATCCTTACCATCCGGGCTGACTACAGGCCGAGGAAGGGATGCGTCGACCCCGGTCGCCCGCATTGATCGCCAGCAGGGTCCCGATCGCCCGCCCTGCCCAGGTCCGTGCGGCTTCGCTATCGGGGGCCTATTGCCGATCCGTCGGCGATGCATCGCCGATTCCAGTTCGACGTCCCCCCGTCCTGAGCCAGTCCCTCTCTCTGCACGCCGGTCGTTGGAAGCAGGTATTTGCTTGGCTCCTAGATCTCAACCTGCTTCAAGCGCCTTCCCGCTTCAAGAGTCGATCTGTCCTACTGTCTTCCGCTGTTGTCTGGGCGGGCCCGAAGCCAATCTACTCTCATCCGCCTTCCTACTTCATGTGGGGCGTTCCAAACAAGGCCTTGCCTTCGAGGATCGAAGGAGCTGTCATCTCTTCCGCGGCGGACGGTCGGCGGAAGTGAAGCGAGGCCGCCTCCGCCGGCGGAAGCCAGCGGAAACCTGCGGACGGCCACCTGGAGGAGGAGGAGGAGGAGGAGGAGGAGGAGGAGGAGGAGGAGGAGGAGGAGGAGGAGGAGGGGGAGGAGGAGGAGGAGCGCCTCCAGGCGATGAAGACGTTTTTGGGGTGCAGGGCCTGCGAATTCCCCCAGTTCTTTGCGCTGCATCTTCGCGGGGACCTCGCCTCTCCCCACATTTGGCGTCTTTTCTCGTGCCCGACGCGGGCTCGATGCGGCCTCGACGCGGATTTGGCGTGCACTCGACGCGGATTCGACACGGATTCGACACGGATCCGACGAGGCCGACGTGGATCCGACACGGATTCGATGCGGATGGGGCCGCGACGGGACAGACGAGCTTCCCCGAGGATGTGATCGTTTTTGTTATTCATTGTTTTGCCGATCGGCGCGGGCCCTCGGACCCCCCCCTCCCCCCCTATTCCGTGGAGTAGATTTTGGCTGTTTTGGGCGCCTGTTTCAGGCAGGTGGAGCCTCCCCCAGAGGACGCACTGCTGCAAACAGTCGCATGAAGCAGAGGTCCCGAGCCAGACCGCACCCCCCCCCCCTCCCCCGCCCCCTTCCGCCCCGTGTCGAAACGCCGAATAAGGAAACGATCACGATGCAGCATGCAGTCAGCCCGCACAGCAAGGATGGGCAACCTTCTCAAGGGTACCCTTGCATCCTTGCCTCCTCGGTCCATCCTTCGCCGCTTTCGCCTCCGCGCCCCGCTCGAAAAGCTTCGACATGGGCGTCCAAGGCCCTTTGCATCCTTATCGCGCATCCTTACCATCCGGCTTGCCTGCAGGCCGAGGAAGGGATGCGTCGACCCCGGTCGCCCGCAGTGATCGCCAGCAGGGGCCCGACAGCCCGCCCTGCCCAGGCTCGTGCGGCTTCGCTGTAACGATACTGTACTAGACTGGTCGACTGCACATTTCTTATCATACTATACTGTACTGGCTGCCCTGCCCAGGTCCTACTATACTGGTGGACTGTCAACTTCTTATTCTACCATACTGTACTGGTTGCCCTGCCCAGGTCCTACTATACTGGTGGACTGTAAATGTCTTCCGGCCGGCGTGCGATCGTTCGCCCCGAGGCCCGGGCGAGGGAGAAGATGGAGCTGCACCGCCGTGCGGAGGCGGAGCACGAGACGCAGCTGAGGCTCGCGCTGGAGGCGGACGCCCTGCGCCAGGAGGCGGCGAGCAACGGCACGCTGCCCGAGGAGGAGGTGCTGCAGCTGCTCGACATGAGCTCGAAGGATCGAAGACAAACACGATAATAATAATGATACGAATAACAACAAAAGTAATCATAATAATAAAAGCACGAATAATATCAACATGTCTTGTTATAAGAATACGACTCATCATCATCAGCATCATCATCATCGTACTATCAAGAATACTGCTGCGACCAATAATGTTATCATTATTAAAATAACAGTAGTAATCATGCGAATACGAATAGTACATTAATTATGATGATACGAATCGTAATGCGAATCTTACCCGTACTAGTAATGATAGTGTTGCGAGTACTATTAATAGTACGAATAATAACACGGCTCGTATGAATAATTGGGTATCGTGGTCGTAATGATAATGAGATTCATAACTTTCATTATAATAGGAAGAAGGAGGACAAGAAAAAGTAGGAAAAGAAAAATCAGTCGGCCACGCGCGGAGGGGGGCAGGGGGAGGGCTGGATGCTTCTCAGAGGCACTCCTGCTTTTTCCAAGGTGCGGGCCTCGTCTGTAGACGTGAGGCCAGCGCCGGCTAAGAAGCAGCCTCCTTCCACGAAGCCTCCCCCCTACCCCCCCTTACCCCCAGCCCCCTGGTGCGCGCCGCCACAGCAGCAGACGTGGCACAAACATCAACTTCCGGAGCCCCGCGAGTACTGCTTGGATCGGCGGTGAGCGCCCGGCCGCGCCGCCCCCGGCGCGCTCCGCGCGCCAGGGAGGGGGGGCCCTGCGCCGGCCCACGCAGCTCGCGCGGACCTCCGAGCACTTGTGCATGTGCCGCTTCTTTCCAAGAAGAAAGCACGGCATGAGCATAAACTGTTGGCGCTCCGCGCGAAGCCTCTTGCATCCGCGCTGGGCCCCGCGCTCGGAGCGCTCCGCGCGCCAGGGAGGGGGGGGTCCGGCGCAGTTCCGAGAAGTCCGCCGGTATTTCGTCGCCGTGCCGCCCGTCGCCGTCCGTCGCCGCCCGTCGCCGCCGTCGCCGCCGTCGCCGTCACCGCCGCTCGGAACGAGTGGCGGCTTTTGCGGGCGGTGCCGCCCGTCGCCGCCGTCGCCGTCGCATAGATTTTCCATTCGAAAACGTAAATAGACTCTACCCCCCCCCGGATTATCGGTTCCCCCTTTCGTGTTGCAATTTACGTACGATTCTGCCCCATCGTCCATCCATATGAATTCGTACCATCCCAGCCCAACCAGTATCGCCCCCCCCCTCCCCCCCCTCATCCCTTGCAAAAAGTTCTATGCGCGCGCACTCGTTTATCACAAATCAGCCGTTTTCAAAAGCCGCTAGCAAAAATTAGACGAAGTGCACGCGCGCGTCGTCGCGCGCGCATGCCGAAATCTTGGGGGACAAAAAA
The DNA here is from genome assembly GCA_963575745.1 of Prorocentrum cordatum. NCBI lineage: Eukaryota > Dinophyceae > Prorocentrales > Prorocentraceae > Prorocentrum > Prorocentrum cordatum. The sequence goes on along the minus strand of CAUYUJ010001481.1, from coordinate 326,023 downwards.
AAACATTCGGTTTCGAAAGGATTTCAAAATCGAGTGCCCCAACAAACACTTAAAACAACATGCTCAGAATGTGCTATCAAACCGGGCTTCGCGCGCGCATGTCGAAATCGTTCGAACGCCCATGCGCGCGTGCCGTCGCGAGAATCCCTTGCAACAGGTAGGACGAGTTGCACGCGCGCGCGTCGTCGCGCGCGCATGCCGAAGCCCGTATAAACAAAAACACTTTCGGTTCGTAACGATTTCAAAAGTGAATGTCAAAGTTATATACAGCAATACGTGGCTTCGCAGCATCAGTTTTCCATACGAAGCATGCGCGCTCTTGCGAATTCTTAAGAAACCATCGGTGTCCCAAAATGTTCATGGAATTCTGCCAAGCGGGCCTCTGTCGCCGCATGCCGACATCATTCGCGCGCCCTTGCGCGCGTGCTGGGAGGGCACCGTCTGTGTCAAATAAACCATGCGGGCCGCTCTCGCGCGTTTGCCGCGTGCGCATGGCGAACTCTTCCCAAAACCTTCATCACCGACGCGAGGACGCCGTCATCGTCGTCAGCGCGATCAGCATCGGCGCCCGCACTGGCCGCGCCTTCGTCGGTGCGAACATCGTCACCAACATCGCTACTACCATCATCGCGTCTACCGTTGTCGGCGTTGCCATGATACCACGCCCGTCCAAGTCGCCGGCTCGCAGTGACATGCCCGCTGGGACGCGCCCAGCGGTCAGCGCCACCGCGGCCGCGTCGGTCGCGCCAGACAAGCTGGCCGCTACGCGCGCGTGCTACGGTTGGCGCGGCCGCAGGGAAATGCACCAGCCAACGCCAAGCATGCATCGCAATCGCCGCCGCGTGGGTTTTGCAAACCATGTTGCGGTTGGGTGGGTGTGATGTTTACAAGAGCGTGGGATGTGTCAACTCGTTTGTTAAAATCAAGTGCACCACGTAGATGTTCCTTTATATAAAATAAATAGGGTCTACCCCCCGGGATTATCCACCCCCTTTTCCGTATTTCATTGTGCAGATGATTCTGTCCCATCGCCCATCCTAAACGTGAGTTCTTACCATGCCAGCCCAACCGGCATCGCCCCCCCCCCGCCATCCCCCGCAAAAAGGTTATGCGCGCGCACGTTTATCAAACATCATAAGTATCAAAGAATCCCTTGCAACAGATGTGTCGAAATTCACACGCACGCGTCGTTGCGCGCGCATGCCGAAATCTTTCAAACATTTGTGTTTCCGTAAGGATGTCAAAATCGAGTGTCAAATCTCTATAATACATATATATATATATATATATATGTATAGATGTGTGTATATACACATGTACCTATAACGTATACACGCACTTCATTTCGCAACAAGAATTTCAAACAAAAAAACACTTGCGCGCGTTTTGGGAAATTCTCCAGAAAACAAGCGGTTGTTCAACATTTTCAGACAATGCTACCACACGGGCTTCGCGCGCGCGTGTCGAAATCGCTCGAACACCCTTGCGCGCGTGCCGTCGCGAGAATCCTTTGCAACAGACGGGGCGAAGTGCGCGCACGCCCGCCGTCGTCAAAAACCTTCGGAGTTGTAGCAATTTCAAGACCGACTGTCTACACAACATATTAAATACATGGTTTCGCAACGCGGATATATATATATATATATATATACACACACTTATATATATATATTACTATATATATATATATATGTATATATATGTATATATATATATATATATATATATGAATACTCGCGCGCGTGTTTTACGAATTCCAACGAAAACCATAGTTTTTCCAACATTTTCAGAAAATGCTACCAACCAGGCTTCGCGCGCGCATGTCGAAATCGCCCGAGCGCCCTTGCGCGCGTGCCGTCGCGAGAATCTTCTGCAACAAGTGGAGCGAAGTGGGCGCGCGCGCGCGCCGTCTCGCGCGCGTGCCAGAACCCGTCAAAACCTCATGGTTTCGCGGCGATTTCAAAACCGACTTCCTCAGCATTATATTAAACACATGGTTTCGCAAGATTATTTTTGAAGCGTGCGCTCGCGCTCTTGCGCGTACTTGGGAACGCCACAGGTTTCTCAACATCTTCACGGAATTCGGCCCAGCGGGCCTCCGGCGCCGCGCGCCGACGTCATTCGCGCGCCCTTGCGCGCGTGCTGGGGGTGCGCGATCCGCGTCAAATAAAACCACGCGGGCCATTCTCGCGCGCCGGCCGCGCGCGCGCGTCGAACTCTTTCCACAATGTTCGTCGCCGACGCGAGGGCGCCGTCCTCGTCGACGGCGCGATCAGCACCAGCGCGCGTCATGGACTCGCCGTCGTCGTTGTCAACGTCGCCACCAGCATCGCCATCATTGTCATCGCGTCCACCGCTGCCGACGTTGCCACGATGCCGCGCCCGCCCCAGTCGCCGACTCGCAGTGAAGTGCCAGCTCGGATGCGCCCAGCGGTCAGCGCCACCGCGGCCGCGTCCGTCGCGCCAAACTAGCTGGCCGCTGCGCGCGCACGGGTTGGCGCGGCCGCAGAGATGGACCAGCTAACGCCAGGCGCTCGTCGCAATCGCCACCGCGTGGGTTTTGCAAACCGCGTGGCGGGTGGGCGGGCGGGGCGTTTGCAAGTGCATGGGATGTGCCAACTCGTTCGTTATAGTGCGCTCCCCCCTCTAAAAAGGAAATAGGCTTTATCGCCCCCCCCCCCCCCCCGCCAGCCCCCCCGGACTCGTCCATCGACCCCCCCGGAACTTATGCAAAACGCGAGTAATTCTGACCCGCTGTCCATCCTACCCGTGAATTCATTATCCCAGCCAGGCCGGTACGGTTCCCATTTTGGCCCCCCTGCAGAAAATATTATGCGCGCGCGTTCGTTTATCAAAATCACAGGTTTGCTTGGGCCCTTTGCAAAAGCCGGGCAAAGTACACGCGCGCGCGTCGTCGCGCGCGCATGCCAAAGTCCTGCAAAAACCATTGGTTTCGGAAGAGTTTCAAAATCGAGTACCCAAAAACATTTTTTTCCCAACCATCCTGTGGTGTTGGGTCCGCGTTTTCAAGAGACGGTCCCCGCGTTCCTCTTGTCCTCTCCTCCTCTTCCCCCCCCTCCCCTCCCTCCTCCTTTTCCATGCGTTTCACCCGCCCAGCACAGCGCTTCGTGGCCCCATAGGGAGCTCCACCGAAGCCCCAAGTGGGACCGCCCGCATGCGTCCGCCACCACCCAGCACAGCCCTTGTTCACTGCGTTTCGCCCACCCAATACAGCGCTTCGTGGCCCCATAGGGGCCCCACCGAAGGTCCCAGTGGCACACCCCGCATGCGTCCGCCACCACCCAACGCGGCCCTTGCCCCCTGCGTTTCCACCCAGTACAGCGCTTCGTGGCCCCATATGGGGGCTCCACCGAAGGCTCCAGTGGCACCGCCCGCATGCGCCCGCCACCACCCAGCACAGCCCTTGCCCCCTGCGTTTCACCCACCCTGTACAGCGCTTCGTGGCCCCATAGGGAGCTCCACCGAAGGTCCCAGTGGCGCCGCCCGCATGCGTCCGCCACCGCCCAGCACAGCCCTTGCTTCCTGCGTTCCACCCACTCAGTACACCGCTTCGTGGCCCCATAGGAAGCTCCACCGAAGGTCCCAGCGGCACCGCCCGCATGCGTCCGCCACCACCCAGTGCAGCCATTGCTCTCTTCGTTCCACCCACGCAGCACAGCGTTCCGTGGCCCCATAAGGGGGCCCCACCAAAGGTCCCAGTGGCACCCCCCGCATGCGTCCGCCACCACCCAGGCACAGCCCTTGCTCCACCCACCCAGCACAGCGTTTCGTGGCCCCATAGGGAGCTCCACCGAAGGCCCCAGTGGCACCGCCCGCATGCGTCCGCCACCACCCAGCACAGCCCTTGCTCCCTGCGTTTCACCCACCCAGTACAGCGCTTCGTGGCCCCATAGGGAGCGCCACCGAAGAAGACATTCACACATTTGCGGCACTCACAACTGCATATGGTCGGGGTTTTCGCCAGGCTGTCATGTTGTGAAAGTTTTATCGATATATCTAGATACACAAAATGGGTTTCGCAGCGCGGGTGTTCAACAAAAGCGTGCGCGCGTTCTTGAGAATTCCGAAGATAAGTTCTCAACGTGTTCATAACATGCTACCAAGCGGGCTTCGCGCGTGCGCATGTCGAAACCGTTCGAATGCCCTTGCGCGCGTACTGGGGTGGCACGATCCGTAACACATCATACCATGCGATCCACTCTCGCGCGTCTGCCGCGCGCACATGTCGAATTCTTCCCAACCTTCATCACCGACGCGAGGACGTCATCGTCGTCCGCGTGATTGGCGTCGGCGCCGTCACTGGCTGCCCCGTCGTGGCTGTCAGCGTCGTCACCAGCATCGCTACTGCCATCATCGCGTCTACCGTCGTCGACATTGCCACGATACCGTGCCCGCCCAAGTCGCCGACTCGCAGTGAAGTGCCCGCTGGGATGTGCCGAGCGGTCAGCGCCGCCGCGTTCGCGTCGGTCGCGCCAAACTAGCTGTCCGCTGCGCGCGCGAGCATGCGCGGGCTAGCGCGGCCGCAGAGGTGCACCAGTCAACGCCCAGCATTCATCGCAATCGTTCCGCTCTGCGAGCCAAGTTGCGGTTGGGCGGGCGGGATGATTGCGCGAGCAGCGGAGTTGACAACCTCAAGTTTGGCAAGTGATCAATTGCGCCACGTAGGCTGCACCGCGTACGCTGCCTTGCACAGGTTGCATCGCGTAGGTTCTCCTCTCTAAAAGGAGATGGGTCCCACCACCTTTCCCCTCCGGGGTTAAAGACCCCTGGGATCGGGCGAATAGAACTATGCACATGCACCGATCCTGGCAAGGCCCATCCTTGACCCAGGATCGGTGCATATGCCTTCCTGACCAAGGTAGGAGGGCGTATGCACCGATGCCTGGCTCAGGATGGGCCTGGCCAGAATCGGTGTATGTGCATAGTTCTGTTTCCTCTATGGGAACGAAACCGAACGCATAGGATTCTGTCCCTATGTCCATCCTACCTGTGAATTCATACTACCCCAGCCAGGCCGGCATCGGTCCCGCCCGCCATCCTTTGCAACAAATAGTAATATTATGAGCGCGCATTCGTTTATCAAAAATCAGAAGTTGCAAATCGCCCCTTGCACAAAAACGGGACGAAATGAGCATGCGCGCGTCGTCGCGCGCGCATGCCGAAATCCCTAAAACAGACACCGTTGGTTTCGCGAGGATTTCAAAATCGAGTGTCCAAAAAACACGTAAAACACAGGGTTTCGCAACACGGGATTTCAACAAAAGCATGCGCGTGCGTTCCTGCGAATTCTCAAGAAAACTGTATGTTGTCCAATATTTTCGGAACATGCTACCAAACGGGCTTCGAGCGCGTGCGCATGTGGGAATCGTTCGAACGCCCTTGCGCGCGTGCCGTCGCGAGAATCCTTTGCAACAGATGGGACGAAGTGCGCGCGCGCGCGACGTTGCGCGCACATGCCGAAACCCTTCAAAACTTTTGGTTTCGGAAGGATTTCAAAATCGAGTGCCCCAACAAGAAATACAACAAACACATGGTTTCGCAACGCGGATTTTCAACAAAAGCGTGCGCATGCGTTCTGGCGAATTCTTAAGAAAACCATGCGTTCGTTGTTTTCTAACGTTAAATAAAATGCTACCAAACGGGCTTCGCGCGCGCATGTGGGAATCGTTCGAACGCCCTTGCGCGCGTGTTGGGGTGGCACGATCCGTGTCAAAGAATTCTATGCGATCCACTCGCGCGTCTGCCGCGCGCGCATTTTGAATTCCTTCCAAAACTTTCTTCACCGACTCGAAGACGCTGTCATCGTCGCAGGCGTGATTGGTATCGGCGCCGTCATTGGCCGTGCCGTCGTCGCTGTCAGCATCGTCACCAACATCGTTACTATCATCATCATCATCATCATCATCATCATCATCATCATCATCATCATCATCATCGTGTCTACAATAGTCGACGTCGCCATGATACCGCACCCGCCCAAGTCGCCGACTCGCACTCGAGTGCCCGTTGGGGTGTGCTGAGCGGTCAGCACCACCTCGGCCGCGTCGGTCGCGCCAAACTACCTGGCCGCTGCGCGCGCGCGCGCATGCGCGGGCTGGCGCTGCCGCAGAGGTGCACCAGCCAGCGCCAAGCACTCATCGCAATCGCCGCCGCAGGAGGTTTGCAAACCAAGTTGCAGGTGGGTGGGTGGGATGTTTGCGCGAGCAGTGGAGTGGACAACTCACTGCGATCAGAAATTAATTCTCCTTTCTAAAAGAGTAACAGATTCTACCCCCCCCCCCCCGGACTTATCGCTTCCCCCGCGCGTGCTGTAAATCACATATGATTCTGACCACATGTCCATCCGAAATATGAACTCATACCATCCCAGCCAAGCCGGTATCCCCCCCCCTGCGGTTCCCTGTCAGATAACACTATGCGGGGACATTTTTCTTTCTAACATAACACTGTTTCACTAATCCCTGTCAAATAATACCATGCGGGACACATTCGCGCGCGCAAGACGAAATCCTTCCAAAACCTTAGTGTTCGTAGCGATTTTAACATAAAAACATCAAAAACCCAATGGTTTTTCAAAAAAAAAGTTTCAAACATTCATCCCGCGCGCTCTTGCGGATTCCTAGGAAACCCATTACTTGTTCAACATTTCTGTCAAAAGGGCTCTTGCGAGCAACTTTTTCCGGCGCTTCGAACTTCTTCAACAACGGCTGCGCGCCTGCCAGGGGCATAATCCTTGTCAAAGAATGCCATGCGGGACACATTCGTTTTTTCTTCGCGCGCGCGCGCCGAAATCGTCAAAAACCATTGGGTTTCTGGAGCATTTCGGCATTGCGTATCATAAAAACACACGAATCGCACCGTAGGTCCTCGAAAAAAACCTGCACGGATTTTCAAAATTTTGCCCGCTCGCGCTGTCCGAACCTTAAAAAACCAATGTTTTTTTTTTTTCAACATTTCGGTCGCACGAGCTCGTGCGAGCTACTTTCGCGCGCTCCTTCAACGACGTTCGCGCGCCTGCCAGGGCCACTGTCCGTGTCAAATAATACCATGCGGGACACATGCGCGCGCGTCGTCGTCGTCGTCGTCGTCGTCGTCGTCGTCGTCGTCGTCGTCGTCGTCGTCGTCGTCGTCGTCGTCGTTGTCGTCGTCGTCGTCGTGGTCGTCGTCGTCGTCGTCGTCGTCGTTGTCGTTGTCGTCGTCGTCGTCGTCGTCGTCGTCGTCGTCCGTCGTCGTCGTCGTCGTCGTCGTCCGTCGTCGTCGTCGTCGTCGTCGCGGCGGCAGGGCGGGGAAAGGGGGGGCCCGAGGCTCGCGAGAATCGTGGTTGCGTTGGCACGGCGCCCGCCCGCAGCTGGCCCGGCGCCCGCCCGCGTGGTCTTCTGCTGGATCGAAGGGCTTGCTAGTCGTCGTCGTCGTCGTCGTCGTCGTCGTCGTCGTCGTCGTCCGATGTCGTCGTCGTCGACGTCGTCGTCGTTGTCGTCGTCGGCGTCGTTGACGTCGTCGTCGTCGTCGGTGTCGTCGTTGTCGTCGTCGTTGGCGTCGTCATCGTCGTCGTCGTGGGTTTTGCAAACCAAGTTGCGGGTGGGAGGGTGGGATGTTTGCACGAGCAGTGGAGAGGACAGCTTCAAGACGGTCAAAGTGGATTGCACCACATAGGTTGCACCGCCTAGATGACACCACATATATTGCACCGCATATGTTGCACCTCATAGCTTGCACCGCGCAGATTGTATTGCGCAGGTTACATCGCATACATTGCACCACATCGATTGCACCGCATCGACTGCAAGAACTTATTGTTTGGGGCCCACGTTGGCTAACACTACGTTTGTGTTGTTTTTCTTTTATTCTTGCTCCCGCAGAGGATCTGGCGGCCATCACCAAGAATCTCTCCAGCTTCGGGCCCGAGAACATGACCGCCCTCTGGATCGAAGACCGGCTCGACGGCTCGAGGGCGAAGTACGCCGCCGCGGCCGCCAAGATGCTGGAGACGATCAGGTACAAGGTGGACACCTTCAAGAGCACCCACCAGGACTACGACGACCACCAGTTCCTTGCAAAGCTGGCCCAGCTCATCGGCGATACCAAGGCCGAGATCAGGGACTTCGGGCAGACGAAGGAGGCGCTGATGACCCGGTTGCACGGCTTGCCAGGGGGCCAACCATTCGCGCTGCCAGTGCTCCTCTTCCCCTCCTTCCCTTCGCTGGAAAGATGAGACCCGTCAAGCGACGTGACAACTCATTGCGTCATACAGTCAACCCGCATAGTATGGATGGGCGACCTTCCCAAGGCTACCCTTGCATCCTTGCCCCTTCGGCCCATCCTTGGCGACTCTGGCTGGCTAGCCTCGTTCGAAAAATGCCAACGTGTCCCTCCAAGGCCCTTGCCATCCTCACCGCGCATCCTTCTGATGCGGGTCGACTGTACTGCGTCGTGAAGCACACACGGCCCGAGCCAACGACTCCATCCTTGTGCTGGAGGTCTCGGCCGAATCGCTCCGCGAGGGCCTCTGGGGGCGGGGCAGCAAAGGCCAGCCGTTCTTGCCTGCACGGCGCCCGTTTGTGGGGCGGGGGGAGGCCTATACTCCCCTTCCCCAGGAGGAGGAGGAGGAGGAGGAGGAGGAGGAGGAAGAGGAGGAGGAGGAGGAGGGGGAGGAGGAGGGGAGGAGGGAGGAGGAGGGAGGAGGAGGAGAGGAGGAGGAGGAGGAGAGGAGGAGGAGGAGGAGGAGGGGAGGGGGAGGACGGAGGAGGAGGGAGAGGAAGAGGAGGAGCAGGGGGAGGGGGAGGGTGGAGGGGGAGGAGGAGGAGGAGGAGGAGGAGGAGGAGGAGGAGGAGGGGAGGAGAGGAGGAGTGAGGAGGAGGAGGAGGAGGAGGGAGGAGGAGGGTGAGGAGGAGGAGGAGGAGGAGAAGGAGGTAGGAGGAGGAGGAGGAGGAGGAGGAGAGGAAGAGGAGGAGGAGGAGGAGGAGGAGGAGGAGGATGGGAGGAGGAGACCCCGGCATCTGTTCTGTGGGGCGTTCTGGCCATGATTTCGGGGCGTACCCAGCCGTGGTGACCAGGGCCTGCCAGGAGACCCAAAGGGAGAAGCACACTCGAACCTTCAAACTCCTACTGCCAGCCGCTGGCCACATTCTCCGCCTCCCGATCCTCTTTCTCACTCCTGCCCAGGACCTCTCGACACCATCTTTCATTTGGATGTCGCGCCCTGGGCTATTTCCTGTGGCCCATAGGCACCAGGGCGGATGAGGCAGGAGGGAGGAGCAGGGAAAAGGAGGAGGAGGAGGAGGAGGCGGGAAACGAGGCGTTGGTGGTGGACGTGTTTGCGCGCCTGCAGGCTGGGACAAAGCCAACGGTGAGAAGCTCACCTACACGCTGGCCCTGGCGGTTAAGGGGGTGACGGAGAGCGTCGAGTTCAAGAACCACCTCCTGGGCATCAACGAGGCTTGAATGAGGAGGAGGAGGAGGAGGAGGAGGAGGAGGAGGAGGAGGAGGATGGCGGAGGAGGAGGAGGAGGACGAGGGAGGAGGAGTGGGAGGAGGGAGGAGGAGGAGGAGGGAGGTAGGAAGGAGGAGGTGAGGAGGAGGAGGAGGAGGAAGAGGAAGCATTGTCCGTCTCCTCCCACTACTCTTCCCGCTGGTCTTTTTACTTTTCCTCCCGCGTCTTTTTGTTATTCTCCTTTCTCCTTTTTTCTCTCCTCGCCATCATTTTCGTCCCCTCCTCTCCCTGCCCCCCCCCCGCGCGCGGGGAGCGGAGAAGCAGGAGGATGGGCGGGAGGAGGAGGCCGGCACCCGCTGGGAAGTGGTCTCACTGTATCGCGCATCAACGCAAGGGCGGCACATGAGCCTCTGAGAGGTCGCCGCCAGGGGCCAAGGACTCCCTTCAGGCCGCGGAGGAGGGGGAGGAGGAGGAGGAGGAGGAGGAGGAGGAGGAGGAGGAGGAGGAGGAGGAGGAGGAGGAGGAGGAGGAGGTGGAGACGAGGACGAGGGACGAGGGGGAGGAGGAGGAGAGGAGGAGGAGGAGGAGGAGTGAGGGGAGGAGGAGGAGGAGGAGGAGATCGAGGAGGAGCAGGAGGAGGACGAAGAGGCCCGCCTGACCCACGGCATCGGCAACATCACCGAGGCTTGCGGCGTGATCGGGGACCTAGTCCGCACCAGCATGCAGCCCGCTTACAAGAGCCTCGGGCTGCAGAGGGAGACGCTCGACGGCGCGCCCCGAGGGAGGAAGAACGGCGGCGCTGCCCAGGAGGAGCAGAAGGAGGAGGAGGAGGAGGAGGAGGAGGAGGAGGAGGAGGAGGAGGAGGAGGAGGAGGAGGAGGAGGAGGAGGAGGGGGAGGAGGAGGAGGAGGAGGAGGAGGAGGAGGAGGAGGAGGTGACGCCTATGGCGCCACCTCTGGCGCACTGCGCGCGCACGCCAGCCAGGGGAGGGGGTCCAGCGCCGATCCGAGAAATCCGCGCGGACCTCCGAAAGCATATGTATGTTAATGCCGACGTGTATTCTTCTACCCCAGGCATGAGCAAGATCACGCCAACTATCACCGCGAACATGCCAGCCTACGTCCAGAAGAGCATGGCGAACCGCTCCGCCGCCATGGTGAACATGGCATACATGGAGCACCTGGCCCTCAAGGAGTCCGCGACCGCCATCCTGCAGGATGCCTCACCCGTCGTCCTGAGCCGCCTCCACTGCACCATGAACGAGAACAGCGGACCCGGGAGGGCAGGAAGCCACACGAGCGTGCACGTCGGGCGGGCGTCGCTGGGTCACTCGCGGAGTGCGCGAGGATGATCGCGTCTCGCCTTGCGCGATGCGCGGAGTTAGGTGATCTAGATGTTGAAGATAATTCTGACTTGCAGGACCGCGCGTGCTTCCCCAGAGCGGCCGCCCTCCTCTCTTTCCGCCGCCACGGTGCCGACCTGCCATCCCGCAGGCCCCTCGGGCCACCCCGCGCGGGGAGCGCCCGCCCGCGCCGCGACTCCAAAAGTGCCTGCCCAGAGCCTCTGGCCTCCCAGGGTGGCTTCGACGATCCGTTCGGTTCGGCCGCTTCGGTTCGCGCAGCGGGCCGGGTCGGTTCGGCCTGCTCCTCCTCCTCCTCCTCCTCGTCCTTCTCCTCCTCCTCCTCCTCCGCCTCCTCCTCCTCCTCCTCATCCTCCTCCTCTTTGCCCTCCCCCTCCTCCTCCTCCTCCTTCCTCCTCCTCCTCCTCCTCCTCCTTCCTCCTTCCTCCTCCTCCTCCTCATGCCTCCTCCTCCTCCTCCTCCCTCCCCTGCTATCCTCCTCCTCCTCCTCCTCCTCCTCCTCCTCCTCGTTCTCCTCCCAGTTCGCTTCGGCCGGTTCGGCTCCAGGCCCGGTTCTCGGTTCTCGGTCCAGTTCGCGGCCGGTGTGCAGAGTTTCTGGCCTCTCAGGATCCCCGCGATCCCGCCTCGGCGTCGCCGCCCTCGCCGCCGCGGTGGCCTGGCTGGCGCTCTGAGGGAGTGCGCGGGCGCGGCCGCGTGGCGCTCGGGTGCGGTGCGCATGCCTGCGCGCACCGGCCCGCCTGGCCCTGAGATCCGGGTGCTGCGACCTTTTCAAAGACAGCGATCGGGGGGGATAGGCATAGGGGGGGTACATCGAACCCCAATGGCCCATTCATCGTCGATAGGGGCCCGATAGCCTACCCCCGCCCAGGAACGTGCGGATTCACCATCGGGCGCCGATCCATCGTCGATATATCGCCGATTCCAGGTCGTTGTTTCCCCCCCCCCCCCCCCCCCCCCCCCCCCCCTGTGCCAGTCCCCCATATCGTTGCCCCTCACCTTTTCCACGCCGGGCGCTTTCGCCAGGTTTCGGGCCCAGGGGCCATCACATATCGATCCAGGTTGAAACAAGTGCGACAGACAGATGGGGTCTGTGGGGCTGCGGTCGTGGCAACGTCGCATCACAGGGCCCGTGCTCGTCTCCGTGGCGGCCCAGCTCTTCGCCGGGCGGCACCCACCCCGCCAGACGCGCGCGAGTGTGCGGCTCGTCCTCAGAAGAGCACGGGGCACCGACGTCGCTGCTTGTCCCGGAGGGCCCGCGTCTCCGCGGCTGCCTGCGCTTCGCAAGTCTGGTCGCATTGCACCCCATTCCAGGTCCGTGCCTCGGCCACGCGCAGAGGGGGGGTGGGGGGGAGGGGTCTGGGAGGGGGGGAAGGCTTCTCAGGAGCACCCCTGCTCCTCAGAAGGCGCCGGCGTCGTAAAGAAGCAGCCTCTTTCTGCGAAGCCTCCCCCCTGGCCCCCCTGGCACCCCCCCCGCGCGCCGCCCAGTGCCCCCACGTCTGTGCCGCCGCTGGGGGAGCGAGCGGAAGGAGCACGTGCATGTCCAGAGGCGTCGCTCGGATAATCTGGTCGGCGGTGGCCCCCCCCCCCCGTTCCCCTGCGCGCGCCTGAAGGGGGGTCGTCGAGGGAAGAAACACGGGGACCACGGCCAAGATGTCGCGGGGCCGTGCCGATGCCGATCTTGGTCATGGCCCATGCGGGCCGTCGCCGATTCGCCGAGTCGCCGCCTCACGGTCGGGAGCTCTTGGCAGGCGCAGCGCTCTGCCGTCTCTGGCCCACCGCGCCCTCGGCGCGACGCGCTGGGCTGCTTCCCCGCCCCCGGGGCGCCCCGCCCCCCCCTCCGGCCCCGCGGAGCGGAGCGGCGCGCCCTCCGCTCGGCAGGGCGCAGGCAAAGCAGTGCGAAGACACGCGAAGTGCGAGACTCGCACTATCAGAATCGTGGCCCTGAAGAAGGAACCCTTTTCGCTGGGGAGGGGCTCCGCGTTCCTTCAGTGTTTCACAGCTTACCTCAGGTTTTCCTTGTGTCTTCGACGGGAAATCGAAGTTTGACCCATGAAAAAAAGGGGCCTCGTTCCTTATTTAGGGTTCCTTAGGTCAACGCCTCGACTGTATCAGAATCGTGGCCAGAATGGTGCGGCGGCGGACGGCGGCGACGGGCGGCGGCGAACGGCCAAGAGCTGGCTGGACGGGCACAGCCCCAGTCGCGGGCAGTGGCGTATGTAGCACTGTGTAACGACCGCCTTCTCGGCGACTACAAAGGGTGCCGCCTCCTCCTCCTCCTCCCCCCTCCCTCCTCCCTCCTCCCTCCTCCATGCTCCCTGCTCCCTGCTCCATCCCCTCCTGTCCCTCCTCCCTCCTCTCTCCTCTCTCCTCCTCCTCCTCCTCCTCCTCCTCCTCCTCCTCCTCCTCCTCCTCCTCCTCCTCCTCCTCCTCCTGCTGCACGGCGTTGGTCCTCGCCGCCCCGGCAACAGGCCGCCCGGCGCGAGGCAGAGGAGGGGCGCGGGTGCCCTGTGCCCCGTCGCCTCGCCGGTCGTTCCCCCCTCTGCGCACGCCGTGTCCTCCTCGTCGCCGGCCTCCCTCGGTAACTGGCAGCGTCGACACCTCCGGCCTCGACCCCCTGAGATCCGACGCTGCGGACACGTGCTGCAGCATCGCGACGAAGCCACGGCCGGAGCCCTGCACCCCATCTTCCTGCAGCCTGCTTTCGCGCCAGATCGATCTGTGATGGTTCCCGGGCCCGAAGCGGGGCGAAAACGCCCGGTGTGAGAAAAGTGCAACGCCCAGATCTCAGTTTCCCGCCCCTTTCTCTCTGCTATATCGTCCTCCACCCCTCGGGGCGAGCTCTACATCTGTCGCCCCCCCCCCTCCGTGGCGGCCGCAGGCGCCCAGCTGAGCCGGTGCAGGGATGGGCCGCTGGAGCGTCAGGCCAGAGTCGCTCTCCTCTTTCGGGGGCGCCAGCCGTGCTATGTTTCCACGGAGGAGGAGGAGGAGGAGGAGGAGGAGGAGGAGGAGGAGGAGGAGCAGCAGGAGGAGGTCGAGGAGGAGGCGGATGAGGAGAGGAGGAGGAGGAGGAGGAGGAGTGAGGGGGAGAGCGGGAGAGGAGGAGGAGGAGGAGGAGGAGGAGGAGGGGAGGAGGAGGAGGAGGAGGAGAGCCGGGGAGGGGAGCAGCAGGAGGAGTCGAGGAGGAGGGAGGAGGGGAGGGGAGGAGGAGGAAGGAGGAGCAGCAGGAGGCAGGAGGAGGAGGAGCAGCAGGAGGAGGTCGAGGAGGAGGAGGAGAGGGGGGTAGTCGAGGAGGAGGTCGAGGAGGACGAGGAGGAGGGGAGCAGAAGGAGGACGGTCGAGGAGGAGGAGGAGGTCGAGGAGGAGGAGGAGGAGGTCGAGGAGGAGGAGGAGGAGAGGAGGAGAGGAGGAGGAGGGAGGAGAGGAGGAGGGGGAGGAGCGGGAGGAGCGGGAGGAGCGGGAGGGGAAGGAGGGGAAGGAGGAGGAGGAGGAGGAGGAGGAGGAGGAAGAGGAGGAGGCGGAGGAGGCGGAGGAGGAGGAGGAGGAGGAACTCTGGGAGCTCTGGGCAGGACGACTCCGAATGTCGTGAACACGAACGCACGGCCGACTGACGGCCCATCGGAATGCCTTCGCACTCCCTCTCTCCACGTGAGCCAGGATCCGCCGACTCTCGAGGAGTCTTTCACCCAACTCTGCACCGCGTCCCGCACGCGGCCATGCACGAACACCTTCGCAGGGCCAACAGGAGCTCCAGGGTGGCGCTGTGGAGTGCTGCCAGGATGACGGCGGAGCTTTCGTCCGTGTCGTCCTCGTCGGCCTCCTTCGTCCCGTCGTCCACGACGGCCAGCGCCTCGTCGGCCTCCTCGTCCTCCAGGTCGCTGGAGTTAGAGCCCGTATCTCCGCACTGCATCTTATCCGCCTCAGGGTGGAGGGAGAACAGCATATACTTCTGGTCGACTGCGACCGAGATGCGGTCGACGATGTCCTCCAGCTCCTTCTGCTTGCCCTCGAAGTCGGCCCCCGCGTCCAGCAAGTTACTCTCGAGCCAGTGGAGAGTGTCTTGGACCGCCTTCTCGATCTGCGGCTCGTCGCTGTCCTGGAACTGCCCGTGTTCCTTCGCCAGCCGCAGGGTGTTGTTCAGCGTGAAGCAGTAGTTCTCGAGGCCGTTCTTCGGCTCGCTCGGGCGGTGTTTGGAGATGAAGTTGCCGAAGGGGGCCCGCTGCACCGTGGGGCCGTCCGCGCCGTCGAACTCGCCCACCTCGTGCTGCTCCACGGGGTCGCCTTTCTCCTCCATCTCGTCCGCGCCGTCCTTCTTCTCGTCGCCCTCTGCGTGCTGCTGCGCCGCGACGAAGCGGTCGCGCTGCTCGTCCTCAATCTCGTGGTGGGTCAGCGTGGCCTGCTCCACTGTCTTGATCCAGTCTCCGAACATGTTGGACGCGTAGTCCGTGGCGACAGGGTCGCGCATGAGCAAGTAGTGCGCGTCCGTCTGCCTCGTGTGCCGGGCCGTGCCTGACGAAATTCTCCTGGAGGCGCTGCGTTCGCTCAGCTCCGTCTTGGCGTCAACCTCGTGCTGCTCCACGGGGTCGCCTTTCTCCTCCATCTCGTCCGCGCCGTCCTTCTTCTCGTCGCCCTCTGCGTGCTGCTGCGCCGCGACGTTCGGCTCGGTGACCTTCTCGGCGCCGTCGTCGGGGATCGCGGAATCCTTGACGGCGCACTTGGCTGGGCCCTCGAGGTCAACGCCGTCAACGCCTGCAGCCGCGGGCGTCGGCCACCCCCCGTCTGGGGCCGCGGCTGCAGGGCGCATGGAGGGGGGGGGCTGCAGTTCGCGCGTCCGCGACTCCCTCGCTCCATACGGGGACGGACCTGGAGGGCCAGCACTGCCCTCCTCCATCTCGTCCGCCTTCTCGGTGTCGCTCTTCTTCTCGACGTTGTGGTGCCCGTGCTGCTCCTGGTCCGCCTCGGGGTGGAGGGGGAGCAGCTTAGCCTTCGGGTCGGCTTCGGCAGAGATGCAATCGCTGAGGCCCTCCCGCTCCTTCTGCTTGCCCTTGAAGTTGGGCCCCTTGTCCAGCAAGTTCCTTTCGAGCCAGTGGAGATTGGCCTGGGCCGCCTTCTCGATCTCTGCGATCTGCGGCTCGTCGCTGTCCCTGCCGCATGGCACCTTCAGCATCTTGGTGCCGTAATCGTCGCCGACGAGACCCGTCGGCTGAGCCTGCAGCGCCTCGTCGGAGAGGTGCGGGAAGCACGGGGTGGGCGGCAGGTCGTCCTGCAGCACCTCCAACTCGATCTTCCTGTTCATCTTAGGCACAACTTTGGTGTTCTCCACATTGAGTTTCTCAAGGAGGCCGTCCACCAAACGCTCCCCCAGCAACAGGGAGCCAATGTAGATGCATTGGCCTCCGCCCAAGGTACACCAAGCCACAGCACTGCCTTGCCCTGACATCTTCCTTCGATTACGCGCCAATCTACACGCGCGCCTCAAGAACGGCAGCCCCTCGCGGATGGCGCCCGCGCCAGGGGCATTCAGCTCGAGGGCATCTCGGCACGAGAGGCGCGCCCCGCGCGCGCCCAGCTCGGGCCAAGATGGTTCTTGAGAGGAGGAGGAGGAGGAGGAGGAGGAGGAGGAGGAGGAGGAGGAGGAGAAGGAGGAGGAGGTTTTCGGCCCATGGTTGGAGGTTTTCGAGCGTTTCAACTTGTCCTCGGCGGTGTTGCAGCCTCGGGGTGCCTTCCAGCAGCTGTGCCTCGCCGACGGCGTTATGGAGGTGCCCGGATCGTCCGGAACGGCCGCCAGAGGCTCAAGTTCCCCAAAACCACCAGACGATAGGAGGAGGAGGAGGAGGAGGAGGAGGAGGAGGAGGAGGAGGAGGAGGAGGAGGAGGAG
>CAUYUJ010001481.1:233880-309239 GCA_963575745.1 Prorocentrum cordatum | reverse complement strand
CACCCCCCACCTACTTTGAGCGGCCCTAAGAGGCCTTCTTGCCCTAAGAGGCCTTCTGGCCCTCCGACGGCCCAGGAGGCCCCTCACGATGGCCCGAGAGGCCCATCATGTTCCAAGACGCGCCACTAGGCACCTCGCACCTTCGTTTATGTTGGGTTGTTTTTTTCGCCAGTGATGGCGTTCCAATCATAAGAAACGCGTATAAGAAGCGTAGAGACCGTAAGTACTAGTGGACCCTGATATTGGAATGCCTCCAAGACCCAATGCAAGATAGCGTCAGAAGGCTCATCAACTACAAGGGGCACTCCAAGACGGCCCAAGTCGCTTCCAATATGCTCCAAGGGGTCTCGCTGGGTGCCCTCCAGGTGCGCCAAGCAAGGACCCAAGGGTCTCAACAAGGGCCCACATAGTCTGAGGGGAAACGCGGACGATCGAGCTCAGACAACGCACCGCAACAGGTCATTCCGAGCTCTCGCAACACGCGGATCCGCAGTCCGAGTCCGACAGTCCTCCGCGAGGTGTGTTGCGTGAGCTGGATTGTCCTGTCGCGGCGCACGTTCGGAGCGTAATCGGCCCTCTTGGTGAAGCTCTTCTCGACCGCGGTTCAAACTCGCACCAGCATCTGCGCAAGGTCTAGGCGCTGGCAAAGTAATACCGAAGTGAGCGATCGCCAGCTTGGAAGAGGCAACTGATGTGCAATCCTACAACTACAACCTCCTGCAAGCTCAAATTGGATTCGATTTCTAAGATTTTTGGCGCACCACCCGTTCCGAAACTCATCGTTTTGAAACTCATCAAAACTCATCGAAAACCTCATCGTTCTATTTTCGATGACTTTGCCATCTGCGATAGGGGTGCGCCAAAATTGAAACTCATCGATCCGAAACGCACCGGTAGACTCATCGTGTTTTCCTCCGTCCGAGCAGTGATTCCTGGAAAAGTCGCTGCGATCCCAAGCAAAACAGACCTGACAGCGGAATAGGTTGCCGAAGTTGCCGATCGGCCTAGTCATCTTGATTCTGGGCACTGTGCATGCGCGAAATGACTTCGCATTTCTTTTGCAAGCTCGAAACGACAGGGTCAAGCTTCTCAGACGCGTCCCTAACAGATGATACCCACGTAGCCCTCTCGAACGTCTTCTTATGATCCCGCGGGCTGATGCCAGTGAGCATCGGGCGAATGAACTCATTAGAGGCAGCTTTTTTTCACCGAGGCCTGAAGGTCCTGCAGCTCCTTCAGTTTCGGGTTGCCCTCGCCGAGCCACTTCCACTTGAGCGAGTCAGCCGTCTTGCCCGTAGCTGCCGCGACGATGTCGTTGGCACTCGACATCGCAGTCCGATATGAAGTCATCGTGTTCTCGATGGCCTTATCTGCAGCGGAGACGTCCTTCTTCTCGGAGCTCGGAGGTTCCGTCCGTGGCACCTTCGTCGTGCGCTTGCCCGCTTGAGATCCTGCCGCCCTCTTGCCCTTGCCCTTCTCGCCGTCGCCATCCTCGACCTCGAGCTCTTGTTTCACTTCCCAGGCCCGCTGGAAAGTCTCGCCCGTGCCTTTCTGCTGATGGGCGAAGCGCCAAACTTTGCCCATGCTATCCCATTCGATAAAAGGTTCTCCGAGTTTGGTACACGCTCTCGCAATGTTCTTCGAGACCTCCCAATCTTTCTCCACCTCGTAGATCTGAAGCAAGCTCAGGTAGGTCACCCTCGACCAGCCCACGAGCTTGATCACCTGTGTTTGCTGCAATTTCTGAGAGATGACCTTCGCTTTGCGCTCAGCCCACTGACGGCGGAACAGGTCCTTCTCTGTTCTCCCGCTGCACAACTCGTAATCTTGCGCAAGCTGCCCGCCTTTCCCGAGCTCCCTCATGAATTGTTGGCACTCGCTTGTCCGAGCTTTCACTCCGACTTTTGCCGCTTCCTCGAGGCCAGCCATCCAGCGGCGCATGAAAGCATTCTTCTTGCCAGCGTCATTCGCCTCGGCCTGCAGGGCCGCCTCCTCGTCCTCGCCCTCGTTGGCTGCCTCCTCGGGGGCTGCCCAGTCCCAGGTCGATGACGGCTGATCACAAGTCGAGTTGTCCCAGGTCGATGACGGCTGATCCCAAGTCGAGGTGTCCCAGCTGTCGTTCCTCCCCCACTTGGACGTCCAACTGGTCCACGCCCGCTGCCTTTCCCACTGCCATTCTGACTGCCACGTCTGCTGGCTCCACTCCCACTTCGAATCGGTCTCCATCTCGTCGGACCGCTGGTCGTCGCTGTCGTAGGAGCCGACCCCCGTGCCCCAGCCCTCCCGCTGCGGATCGCGCTCGGGCGTCCACGACGCCGCTGGCGGCCACGACGCCGCTGACGCCGCTGGCCACACGGGCTGGGCCTCGTGCGCCGCCTCGAGGTCGTCTGGGGTCGCTGGCGCCGCGGCCTCAGGAGCTTCGGCATGGGCCTCGCGAGCCTCGGGTTCTTCTGCATGGGCCTCGGGGGCCTCGGGTACTTCTGCATGGGCCTCGGGGGCCTCGGGGTCGGCACGGGCCTCGTGACGGCTCAGATCGACGATGACTGGCATAGCCCAGTCGGGCCCGAGCTTGTAGCCCTGACCTCGGAAAGGAATAAAGTCTGACATACTTGACGTGGCCAGTCAGTCTGAATGCCGAGGCTCTCTTGAGCAAAAACGGCCACGCGGACCGTGCCACGGGCTCCTGCTCGATACTCCCCAGCTCAGAAGGCCCCCAGATGGCAGATGAGGCCCCATGGTCATCCCTAGGTCTTCCAAGAGGCCCTTCATGCTCCAATGCGCCCCGCCGCCGAGTGCATGGCATGTATACGCTCATTGTGCCATTGTAGATACAGCATATATATATATATATTCGATATATATACATATCAAATACATGAAACGGCCAAGAGGAGGGGGCGCGGAGGATGGGGGATGGGCGGAGGCGAGAGGAGGAGTGAGGAGGAGGCGGAGGAGGAGGAGGAGGAGGAGAGAGGAGGAGGAGGAGGAGGAGGAGGAGGACCACTTCGGCGAACTGGAATCCAGTTCGCCCGTTCTGTCGCCGTTCTGTGGCCGAACTGGAATCCTGTTCGCCGTCTGGGGGGCACCAACGCCGGCGAACTGGATTCCAGTTCGCCGTTTTGCGGGCGTCTCCAAAGCGCCAAAACGGCCAGAGGAGGGAGAGGAGGAGGAGGAGGAGGAGGAGGAGGAGAGGCGGAGGAGGAGGAGGAGGAGGAGAGGAAGAGGCGGAGGAGGAGGGATGAGGGGGGGAATGAGGAGGAGGAGGAGGAGGGAGGAGGAGGAGCAGGGGGAGGAGGGCCCAGGGAGGAGGAGGAAGAGGAGGAGGGGAGGAGGAGGGGGAGGGGGATGAGGGGGAGGAGGAGGAAGACACGCTTCGCGCGTGGATGTCCCCCCAACATATTTTTAGCGGCTGATGTATATACATTTTTCATCTAGATCAGTGTTTGAATGTGTGCTTGCTGTTCCGCTAAGGTTAGCCTCTTTGTACGCGCGGGAACCTCTTGGGTATCGGGGGGCCTCTTGGAAGCCTCTTGGGGGGGCCGCTGGAGGCCCTTGGAGGCCTGCCGCGGGCGTCTTGTATACGTGCATGAAGGTTTCTGGGGAAGCCTCTCAGAAGCCCGTCGGGGCCCTCTTGGGGGTCTCCTAGGGGCTTCCTGGGAACCTCGGGGGGCCTCATTTTTTTTTAAGGTGCGAGCGTGGCTGGCAGCCGATAGCTCGCCACAAAGCGGCCACGGGCTCC
The DNA here is from genome assembly GCA_963575745.1 of Prorocentrum cordatum. NCBI lineage: Eukaryota > Dinophyceae > Prorocentrales > Prorocentraceae > Prorocentrum > Prorocentrum cordatum. Next base: position 305,500 of record CAUYUJ010001481.1, on the reverse strand, counting down.
GCAATCCACGGAGCTTCACGCCGAAACAGCGCACGCCTAATCGCTGAAGCCGCACAGCTCGTGCGTAGCGTCGGTGCACGCCTGCTTGAGGTCGTCCTCATTCTGGATCTTCCCAGCCTTCACCTGGTTGCCGACGTCGATCGCCATCTTCGTTGCATCCGCCATGTAGCGCTCTTCGCGGATGGGAATGTTTGCCCTCTGCGCTCCATCCACGTAGAAGGAAAGGAGCACGCCCGTCTTGTTCACGCCAGTGACCCTGTCCTTGCGACGCTTCGCGGCAAGGTGCAGGCCGCCCCAGTCGCACTCGAAGATCGGGGCCAGCTTCATCTTCTTGGCGGTCTTCGAGGCATCGTTGAAGAGCTGCATGTCCTCGACGCTCACGCCGCTGACTGTCAGCGCGGTGCCATCTGGCCAAGTCCCCTGCACTTCGTCTCGAGACGCATACAGGTCCTTGGTGTAGATCTTGCTCTTCTTGCCGACCTTCTTCATCCAAGCGCCCTTGGTCACGTGGAAGCCCGTCTCGTAATCAGCCGCCGAGTCTGGATCCAGACTCGGCGGCTGCTCGATCTCGATCTCGTCGACGGTCTTCCCTTCTGAGGCTGGGTCCTGGCGCGGCCCCTGGCGCATCATATCGCTGATCATCGTGATGGGCATGTCCATCTTGAACAACGATGGGGCATCCGAGGCTGACGGCGCAAAGGCTGATGACGGTGCCGAGGCTGGCGGCGCCGAGGCTGGCGGTGCCGAGGCGAGCGGTGCCGAAGCTGGCCTTCGCATGGGAGCTGCGGCTGGCTTTTTGGCCGGGCGGTCGTCGTCGATAGCAGCATCCTCCTCGAGATCTTCTTCCTCCTCGTCCTCTTCTGGATGTTCCTCCTCTTCCTCCTCGTCCTCGTCCACCGTGCAGCTTGCAGGCCTTTTTTTCGGAGTCCCAGCAGCTGCAGGACGCCTCGTCGGCGTGCTCGTGCAAGTGGCGCACTCCTCGATGGCCGTCACCCAGTCTGGTTTCGACGTGTAGCCCTTCGCACGCCAGTAGTGGCAGAGCATCGTCTGGAGTCGCTTTGGGGCGATGGCCGTGGCCTCTTCGAACGCCTCCTCCGACAGCTGGTTTTTCCAACCCTTTATAGTGAACACCCTGAGCACTGCCTGATGCACGACCCTCGGCGACAACGAGATATCCGACCTTTCCTTGAAACATACCATTGCTCCAATCAGCTCCTTATGTTTGTCTAGACTCTCTGGCTCCACTGGGCTCTCGCGCATCTTGGTTCCGTAATTGACGAACCCTGGACCCTTTGCGAACGGCAGGATCACTGACGCCAACTCATCGGCGCCTGCGCCCATTCTCGCAAAATATGGAAAGATGGAGAGAAGGAGCAATACGCCAGCGCGTGGCGCCATCAGCGCCACAAGGAAACCTTGAACCACAATATGGCTACGGCTATGCAAACGCCCAACGTTTCAAGATCTCAACCCTCCAGAGGCTGGCCAATGATCGGTTAACAGCTGGCGTGTTGTATCTCGGTTTCTTCAGAAGAATGCGAGGGTTGTTTGTTTTTCTGTTGGAGGGTGCTTGTTATTTGCTGATCCGTTTTTCGTGTGTTTCTTTCTTCGGGGTGGGGGGGAGGGTGAGTTAAGCAGTTTTTCAAAATATGTTTTCCAAGGGCCTCTGGGCGCTTAATCACACTGGGCCTCTCGGGGCATCTTGGGGCGGCCTCATTGGGGCCGCAGTCGTTGAATAGGCGTGTATATCTATACACATATGTACATGTGTATGTATGCATGCATGTCCGTATGCATAACATATATTTATATATACATGTACATATATATGTATGTATGTATACATAAATAGATACATACATAACAAAAATATTCATACACGCGTATTAGATATACGTGTATATATACATATATGTATATATGTATGTATGTATATATATATATATATATAACCGCGGGGACTAAATCATGAATCGGGGACTTCGGGGACTAAAAGATGAATCGGGGACTGCGGGGACTAAATGGGTTGCGGGGACCAAAACGTGAAGATCGGGGACCTTTTTGGTTTCGCGGGGGCGGGGACCTTTTTTTGGTCCCCGAGGACCTCTGGGTCCTCTGGGCACCTCCCCTGGGGCCCGTTTTGTGAGGATGTCTCAGGCGAGGGCGCCGGTTTGGGATTCGTCGGCGGATCCACCGGATTCAGCGGATCCGTCCGGAAACAATGCTGGAGGCCGCTCTGGGCTCCTCTGGGCACCTCCCCCGGGGCCGGTTTTGCGAGGATGTCTCAAGCGAGGGAGCCGGGTTGGGATTCGTCGGCGGACCCGCCAGATCCAGCGGGTCCGTCCGGAAACGGTGCCGGAGGCCGCTCTGGGCCCCCCTAAGGTTCCAGGGCGGTTATTATAACCGCCAATCCGCTGGCAATTAAAAATAACCGCCAAGAATAAAACCGCCAGAGCATGAACATACACGAATCATGATACTAGTACGTGGCAGACGCTGATCGCGAGAGCACTGCAAGCAACTCGCGCGATCTGGAGCTTATCGGTTGGAAAGGGAAATGACTTTCATCGGTGCTGTGGTTGTAAACGTTAAAGACGAGTGCATGCGGCGCCCAGGCGAGAGCACCATGATGGAAATAAGTGTTCGCGGGGGAGGGCCGCAAAACACAATAAGTAGGATGGCCGCGTGGGTTGGGACAAGGATGAGTAGCGGCAGGAGCACGAACTCATCATCCTCAACGTCGCCAGCATCCCGCACCCCGTCCCCGCATTCCCCGTCCTTCCCCCATCATCTTCCTCCTCCCCCTCCTCCTCCTCCTCCTTCTCATCCTCCTCCTCGTCCTCCTCCTCCTCCTCCTCCTTCTCCTCCTCCTCCTCCTCCTCATCCTCATATCCTCCTCGATCCCCCTCCCCCCCTCCTCCTCCCCCTCCTCCTCCTCCTCCTCCTCCTCCTCCTCTTCCTCCTCCTCCTCCTCCTCCTCCCCCTCATCATCCTCATCCTCTTCCTCCTCCTCCTCCTCCTCCTCATCCTCCTCCTCCTCCTCCTCCTCATCCCCCTCCTCCTCCGCCTCCTCCGTTTTTTTGTGTGCCGTCTTCCGCGTCGACGGTGCGTGCGCCATTGCCCTCGACCACGCGATCGAGGCGTTGTAGATGTTGTGCCCACGGGCGTTTTTTTAACACAAGATACAAGACACATGAAAACAGCGCAGTGCGGGTTGGTGCCCGCGGGCGCACGCGCGCCCAGATCAAGGTGACCTGGGTCGCGTCGCCAACGGCGTCTCGCTCCGAGATCGCCAGCCACGCCTTCGGCGATCCAGGGCCGATGCGGCACGCTGGCCAATGCCAGATTCCGTTCGGCGGGTATAGCTCCCGCGGCGGCAGTTCTATCTGCTCGGGATGTCACCACTCCCACGTGGGAGCATCCCACGCCAGTTGAGCCACAAAGAGGCTGTGATATATCCTCCGTCCTCCGTCCTCCGATCCTCACCTACACTCTCCCTCCACCATCTCATCGACCTAATCCTCTTCATCCGATTGTTCCTCCCGATCGTCCTCGTAATCGCAATCATGCCCATCACACGTTGTCCGCCGCCGTCCGACCGAATCCGTGCCCGCCCCGTCGCTGGTCGACTTCCCGCTGCCTTCATCACGCACGCACGCGTGTCTCGTCTGCAGGAGCTCGTCCGCGCGCAATTGAAACGTGAACATGCCACTGATGCGCCGATGACGGGCCACATGGGCGCACGCACAACCGTTCCCCAACGAGGCCGTTGACCCCGCCATGGGCTCGCCATTGACCCGCCGTTGACCCGCCTGCGACTTCGATGGTGGTCCGCTTGGCCCGTCATCGGCTCATCAGTGGCGTCGGCCGTGCTTCAAACAGAAGCGGGAACGCTCGAGGCAGCAGGGCGCACCGCGCCGACATCGCCACGTATTCACACCGTGCCGAAGCTCACACCCCCATGCCTTGGAGGACCGTTCTATGTTGTTTGAGTGCGTGCATGCCCACCTCGTCGTCACACTCCTCCTCCTCCTCCTCTCCGATACTCCTCCCTCTCTGTCAGTTGATGCACGTGTCAACTTGCGTGTATTATTGTCGTTGCTGTTGTTCGGTCTGGCTTTGGCACGGGGGTCGAGGCAACGTCGCTATCTAGTCAAACTCAAACTCACGCGCGCCGTACCTAACATCCTGATCAGCGCTTCATCGACCGCGTTGCCGATCGCCTCGGCGAACGCCTGGGGGTATTCCTTCGACTGCTTCTGGGTCGGCGACGCGTTCACCCATGCTCCCTTGGCTGCACCCCAGCCCTTGGTGTGGTCGGGCTGACTGCCGTCGGCGGATGGCACGCGTTGGGTCTCTTTGTACAGTGGGTCGGAGCCACTGCGCTCCTTGGGGGTGCGCATTCCCATCGGCTCTCTTATGGGGCAGGGCATAAGGGAAGAAGGAGGAGGAGTAGGAGGATAATGAGGAGGAGGCGGAGGAGGAGGAGGAGGAGGGAGATGGAGGAGGTGGAGGATGAGGATGAGGAGGACGATGATGATGGGGAGGGGGTTGATGAAAACGAGGGGGCGGATGAAATGTTTGGAAGTTATCCCGATGAGTTGTCATCCTGCTCCGCCTACCTCCTCCTCCTCCTCCTCCTCTGGATCCTCTGGATCCTCCTCCTCCTCCTCCTCCCTTTCCACTCCCCAGCATGGCGGTCAGAGCGACGCCCGATTCGGTGAGAGACACACACTTAGCGAAACGGGACGGGATGGGCGGGAGGGGCCGGATGTCAGATGTAGCACGAGCACACCTAGTTTGTTCTATCCCTCTCGGTGGCGGCGTTGTGCAATATGTATGTATGTATGTATGTATGTATGTATGTGTGTGCGTGTGTGTCTGTATGTATGTATGTATGTATGTATGCATGCATGCATGCATGCATGCATGCATGTATGTGTGTATGTCCGTATGTATGTGTATGTATGTTTGTATGTATGTATGTATGTATGGATGGATGTGCGTACGTACGTACGTACGTACATACGTACGTACGTACGTATGTATGTACGTATGCATGTGTGTATGTATGTATGCATGTATGTGTGTATGTATGTATGCATGTATGTATGTATGTATATATATGGATGTACGTACGTACGCATGTAGGTAGGTAGATAGGTCGGTATATGTGTATGGGTTTGTGTGTATGCATGTATGTGTGTATGTATGTGTGCGTATGCATGTATGTATGTGTGTACGTATGTACATGACGTATGCGTGTAGGTATGTATGCATTTATGTATGTATGTATTTATACATGTATATATGTATGCACGGTTGTACGTATATAGATATGCATATGTGCATGTATACATGTATGCATGCATGCATGTATGTATGTATGTATGTGTTTAGGTATGTATGGATGTATGTATGTATGTATATATGTGTATGTACGTGTGTATGTATAGGTGTATGTACGCATGTACGTATGTGAGTATGTATGTATGTGTGTATGTGTGTATGTATGTATGTATGTATGTGTTTACGTATGTGTGGGTGCATGTATGTATGTATACACGCATGCAGGTATGCATATAGACGTGCGTGCGTAAACACGTGCAGAGTGGGCGTCCCATCCGACTCAATATGCCGCCATCCCGCCTCCCTCGATCGAGGACCGGCATGGCATATGCTAATGAATCATTCCACTCCCGCCACCGTCTCGGAAAGCCCGCCAATGCAACCTGCGGTGCGCTCGATGACACAGCTGGGGCCACGCAACGGGCGGGGGTGTCACGGTTCTCGGAGATGTCATGCAGAACACGGTGCCCAGAGAAACGACGGTTGGTCACATTCGTCTTCCCTCCCCCGTTGCCCATCCTCCGTCGTCCACCGATTGGGGGCACACCCCCAGCCGTCCTAATCCTCAGTAACCCTGCCCCCATTCAACCGTCTACGTTTTGCCACCCCCCTATCGAGCACATCCTTCAGCTTAAGGTCGGCATCCCTCTGGTTGGCGGCACAATACTTGTTAAAGATCTCCACGGGCCACGCGGTGAAGACCTCGAGCGGCTTGCGGCTCGGCGCCCCGAAGTAGCCTGCGTGAGTGACGCACCGTCGGCCACCGTGCGTGTCCAACGTCATCTTCATGTCAGGGTAGTAAAACAGTATCGAATTGAGCGGCTGCTCGATGCATGCGTACACGTTCCTCATCTTGCAATAAGCAAATAACCAGGACCTCCCTTATCCACTGGGGGGGGGGGCGGGAGGAGGAACGAGCAGCAACAATAAGGCGGTGAGTGCATTGGGGAAGCATGAGCGCCGTCGTCTCCGCCGCCGTCGACACCACGTGGTGTCGACGGTGGCGGAGACAATTGGTCGCCCTTATCGTCGCACCCGCCACCCTCCGCATCTTCAGTCGCCACGGCTCTTGCACAACGAACGCACTCCCGACAAACCGAGCCATTGCAACGTACTTCATTCCTCCTGACGTTCCCCGAGCATGTACACCCCCCCCCTCCCACGTGATGGAGGCGAGGCAGTTCGCCTCTTGTACATCAGGGCGGTTCCAGTCACCGCACGGGTACTCGTAGGGTCGTTTCCTATGCCTCCTGGCAACGTTCACCCACGAGGAGCATTGCGGAGAGAACCACACTGTGCCGTGAATCACCATCGCGGCAACGCACACCGCCACGTAGACGACCCCCTCAACGGTGGATACGTCTTCGAACGAGCGGCCACTCTTCTTCTCGCATGCAGTCGCGTGGAGACCCTTCTTCTGGAGAAAGAGCGTGGTCTTCGACGAGCCGCTGAAGACCTCCAAGAACTGCAAACAACGATGTACAGTTGGAAGGACATCATCAAGGCGCTGTGTCACGCTGTTGAACAACTGCCAATTGATGCCATCGCCGTCCATCAAATAACGACCACGATCCGTGAATTCAGAGCTGACGCCAATCGCGATGCGAGACCGCACCATGTCAACTTCGGTGAGAGGTACAGGTTTCCCGAACGCCAGTCCAATCAAGCATGCGACCATCAGCAGCGCCATTGCCCGCGCCGTGCTAAAACCCAGGTAACAAGGGAAGGGTACCTGCGCCAGCGCCGAAAATCAAAACGTTCAAACCGAGCCTGCCCTGGATATCGAACATGGTGAACATGCGTATCTCCAAAGACGCCCTGTGTGCAAACTGCGCCAAGCTCCTTAAGCACACGTTCAGCCCCTCGTCGGTGAACGTAGTGTAGAGCTTGGGTGACCCGTGAAACATTGTCCTGGTGCACACACATATGTCTATGTACATATAAGTATACATGTATATGACACCCGTGTTTTTATACCATGTTGTACGGTGCCAGATACGGCGGGCCCGCACGGGGCCCCACGTTTCCTCGTTCCCCAGTGGGTCCCATGAGCCCCCACCCACACGATTTGAATGGTCCCTGCAGTCCTGTCTGCCAAATGCACGAACAAATGATGTTTCGGTACATGCTTGACGCCCGACGTCTCGCACGCCCGTAGATAGATACACGCAAGGCCCACAAGCTCATCACGCTGCGCCTGCGAGACAACGTAGTTCAGTGCCCGAGTCGCACGGAGAAATTGTGACAACGTCGACCCAGCTACGATAAATGCATGTGTGAACACAGCGGGCCCTCCAGCGTCATTCAACTTGTGCAAAGCGAATTCCAGTAACACCCCGAGTTCACCTGCCTTGGCCTTCAGGAGCCCCCCTGGGTGCTGCCATTCAGTTTCGTTACATTCCTCGGAGTCGCCCAGCATCCCGAAAGTTACTGATGAAACACGCCGATCCCAAGGAATATTCATGCTGGCCTCCCAATGCCGCAAATCAGAATTTAACATCCGTAAGCACAACTCCTTTTTCTGTTCTGGTGTCCCGTTGCACCCCCACGGGTTCTTAAATATCAAGCGCCAGAAAGCACTGGACGTCCATCGTTGGCACGGGCCATAGTACAATGTGTGGAGGGAATCTATTGCGAGCGTGCGAGACGGGCTACTCGATAAAGCAGCGCTGAACAACGGACAACGGTGCTGAACAGAATCTAAAACCGAAGTGCCACACAGCCTAGCTCTCCAAAATGTAATGACGAAAGGAAGTGCCATGACGTTTATCTTACCTATATCAGACAGGTCGACCGACGGCTCAACCCTGTCTCCAATTTCCAAGTGGGTGCCATTCAACTCGAATGCGTTCGAAACTAACCTGCCGCTCATTTTTTTCGTTTTCACCCAGGACAGATTGCCAAGAATGCGCCAACGATCAGCCTCTGACATGATCTGAACTCTGCGCTCACAAGCCACACACGCCTCCTCATACTCCTCCTCGGCTCGCAACGGCCACGGGATGCAATCAGGACCCAGCACGTCGTTTCGAGCATGAAGCTCATGTTTGGGGAGAGAACAGAACTGGCACGGCGAGAACGTGCTTGCCCACGATGCTAGGCCGAGCGTTTTGCTGTGCTCGGCCCAATCCCCCTTGATCCTCAGACCACTCGTAGTGGCGCATGGGCGTGTGGGATGTATGGTAGCTCTGCGCGGGTCGAAGGCGGGTTGACGGGGTCAACGGCGGGTCAATGGGCGGGTCAACGGGTCGGCCACCGAGCACGAGTGGATCAACGAGGTGAACGATGCGTGAATGAGTAAACCTATGGGCATGTAAATGGGTCGTGCAACAAACATGTCGTACCACCGATGGACGAGTCGAACGCGGGTCAACGGGGTCAATGGCGGGTCAATGGGCGGGTCAACGGGTCGGTCAACGAACATGGGCGGGTCAACGGGGTCACTGTTGGGTCAATGGGCGGGTCATGGAGTTGGCCGATTGTGTGTAAATTGCCGGCCACTGGGTAGGGTAATGAGGTAGTCATCCCACACGCCGGAGCTCTTCACACCCCGCCTCCGTATACAATGTCATCCGTCCTCCCTCCTGCCCCTCACCCGCAGCATCCGTCTTGCCTCACCTCCACGTCCTACCGACGCATTCATCGTGCCCCCCATCTTCCACCACGTCCCCCCACCTCATCCACTGGAGCTCGCAAAGCGTTTTGCATCCAAAGGAGGCAGCACTTCGGGAATGCAGCAGGCACAGACAGCGGATCGTCTGCACTCCACTCGGTGCCGTCGTGTCGGCGGGAAGGAGAACGTCCCGCCACTAGAGCTTCGAGCATCCACGCGATGGTCTGTAATGCTGGCCACACTGAGCACCACCCCTTACATCCGCATAAACATTTGTCCGATCCTAATAACACACCTGCAACATGACGCTTTCCCGTGAGTAGGTTGATAACCCAGAGCCCTAATATGTTATCTGACCGCCCACCCACAGCCGACGTGTAGCGTACCCCATCCAGGTACAACCCCAGCGGGACTGGATTGACCTCGCCAGAGCCTCTTGCTCGGACTACATCTGGATGTGACTTGTAGCACGGGAGATCTAGTACACACTCGTCTCGGGAGTCGGAATCTTGATTTAAGATGTCAGTCGAGGTGGTGTCGCTGCTAAGTTCTTCTGCTACTGTAATCCATATTGGCCGAAATGGTATATCCCTGGACGTTCTCTGGGGGGATCGTCTGATATTACACGGCGTACAAACAAAATGCAACTTATCTGGCACGGGCAGCCTACCATCCAACATTTTTTGATACGCTCCCGATTGTTTCCCTGGCTCCATCATGTACGTGCTAAACGAGCCGCCACCCACGCCGGCCTGGTGACAATAATAGCATAATATTGCCAGGTCACGAGCCGTCAGCTTGGCGGTCGCGTATAAGCTGATCAGATGCTTCAACAACTCAGAACCTGCGTTGCGTCGTTGCTGTGCCAGGTGCGGGTCCCCTCCAGGAGTCCATTGCGTGCGGCGTTGTTTGAGCTTGGTGCGGGGTTTCCTTGCTTTGGGGGGCATACCGACACGCGGCCCTTGCGAGCCTGCACAGCTGCCATCACGCACCATGAGTTTCGCATGCGCCCTTGCCCCACTGATACTGTCACCCATGTGATCGTTGTCCCACGCGCCGACCCAACATACGACGACGACGATGCGACGACGACGACGACGACCACGACGACGACGACGACGACGACGACGAGGACGACGAGGACGACGAGGACGACACGACGCCGCGAGACAACAATCACAAAGTCCTACCGTGACTGAGCTCCCTGCACGGTTACCAACTCACACGTGACATCGTCGCCGCGCAAGGCGGCCGTCAAAAGAGAGCGGACCTCGTCCGCCGCCGTTGGCGCATATGGCGCAGCGCCAACTGCAAAAAGTGACGGATCACCTGCCTGGCTGTCCAGGAGGTGCACAGGTCAAATTCCCGAGCCCGACTTCGTCCGATCGGGCCATCGGCGTATGAAACCGCATTGGGGTCATATCCACATGGCGGACAAGGGAACGCATAACCTATTGTCACGGGTCCTACACCGAGACAGCATATGAGTTCTAGCACACCCGACCGTAGCTCCAACGTGTGACGTGGCAGCACTAGTACGTTTTGAACACAAAATTGTTGTCAACGTTGGTGGTTTATTAGTTTTCAGAGCCGCTCCTGTGCCAAGGTGGAGCTACTGGAGAGCACAGCAGGTTAATTGCGAGCCAACAGCGGGTCAACGGCGGGTCAACGGTGGGTCAACGGTGGGTCAACGGCGGGTCAACGGTGGGTCAACTGTGGGTCAACGGTGGGTCAACGGTGGTCAACGGTCGGGTGAACGGTCGGGTCAGCGGTCGGTCAACTGTCAACGGTCCACGAACCCTGTGAATTCACACTGGATGGTGAGCGGGTCAACGGTCGGTCAACGGTCGGGTCAACGGTCGGGTCAACGGTGGTCAACGGGGGGTCAACGGGGGATCAACGGGGGGTCAACGGGGGGTCAACGGGGGGTCAACGGGGGGTCAACGGTGGTCGGACGATGTCCAGTGGGTGTCCATGGTCGTTCCGACGTATCAGAAACGATGCAAAGGTTGAAACAACATAACCGCTCGTATGGTTTCACTGTCTGGCGGGGTTGCGTGAGCCCGGACAGCTAAATCACAACGCCTCGGGATGCGGTCCAGGGTTGCCCCGCGCCTGCACGAGACCATCTTCTCGGTCGCGCGCGCGCCCAGACAACGTCTAGACCTGCAGCTGACATATCACCCCGTACTCTGACACATGTGAAATACATCATCCAAACTACAGTTCATAACATGTCGATATCCGCCCCTATCCACCCATATCACAGATGCTGCGCCAAAGAGTCATCCGATGGCGATGCTGCCCCATCGGTTGTGGGAGCACCTGCTTGTATACGCTCAGGCCCCTCAGGCGGCCTGCGCCGCCCGCTGCGCCCTGATGTGATCCCGCTGGTCTTTCAGCTCCTTCTCCTGGTTCAGGTAGGACATCTCCTCGTTGATGGCATTGATCATGTCCTCCATGTCCAGGCAATCCGCCACCGCAGTGTGGAACTCCAGCTCGGGCGACTCCTTCTTGAATTTGGCCCAGCCCTGCGTGACCATGGCGCTGAGCTCTGGGTGCTCCGCCACGTGGTCGCCGATTGAGTTCAAGGCATGGTCGAGCTCCTTCAAGTGCTCAGGCGTGTTGGCGAAGGTCCAGCTCGGGTCAACCTCGATCTGCCTCTTCAAAGCTGCCGCCTGCACGGTCACAGCAGCGTGCTTGCCGATGAGCGACTGTGCTTTCTTGAGCTTCTCCGCCTCGGACAGCTGCTGGCCCGCGTTGGCGGCGCGGGGGCGAGCTCCAGCTTTCGCCTTCGACTTCGCCTTCGACTTCGGCACCGTGGCACCGCCGTCGGCAGCCGCTGCGGCTCCCACCGCAGCCGCGGCGGCACGCGCACCACCACGGGGGCGCTTCGTCGCTGACCCGTCCTGTTGCGGTCTGCGTTATGTCATGCAAACCAGCCCCGCCCTCCCGCCACCCGACCCGTCACATGGCCCACCTGTCCCTCCTCCACCTATCACACCTCCAGCCGTCACATGCCCATCCGTCATTCCTCCACCCGTCACCCGTCACCCTTCATTTCTCCAACCACCACCCCTCAGTCCTTCATTGGCCCACCCATTGCTCATGCACCCTATCAGCCGATGGCGGATGCAAACGCACCAGCACAGATCACGCGCAGGCGCGCTCGAGCACCAGACGAGGCCGACACAAGCGTGCAGCGAGCTCATGCAAGTCCGTGCACGTGGGCCAGGTCCCAGCACATCAATCGAACAAACAAGCAAGGCAAGCAGCTCGGTCCTCAGCGCCAGCCGCGGAAGCCGCTGCCGCCGCCGCGGGCTCGCCCACCGACTGCTCGGTAGCCTCCCGTCCCGTTGCATTGTTCCATAAATCGTGACGTTCACGGAAAGATGCATGCCCAGGAGTCGTTGCCATCGTCGCCGCCAGCATTCACAGTCAGCACGATCTATATTGCTACACATAGGTGTATACCTGACGTGTTAAGCGGATGGAGTGCATGATATTGTGTTCGCATGGGGTCCCCATTAAGTGTGTGTGTGTGTGAGTGTAATTTGTTTTATGTACACATACGTGCACATGCATTGGCTGCATACGTGTATACATGTGTGAACACTTGTGTGTACGTATACGTCTATGCGTGCTTGTGTAAACATATGCACGTGCGTTTGTACACGTGTGCCCATCCCGATCCCATCCCAACCATGTATGCCTATGTGACTCGGCGCACGTGCGCATACAACCGCATCAAGCCAAGCGCGTGTGTAGTCGTCATGCTCTGGGCCCCCTGCGCTCCGAGCCGCATGCGAGGCACGACCGTAGGTCAGCGATTAACTCGATAAAGGTGTAGTGGAACGGACAGGCACTCAGCGGGCACCACACGAGGAGCATTGGCGAAGGGTTGGGGGCTCTAGATTGCTCGACGAAGGGTTCATGCAGACAAGCTCGCGATCGGGGGCTGCTGGGGGAGCGGAGCGCTCGGCGATGCATCGGACACCGAACCGCTGGCGGACACATGCTGGCGATAAAGACATCGAGATACTCGGGCAAAGACACGGTGTATAACTCATCTGATAAGGGGTCGATGTGAGCAGATTTGGAGTCGGGGGGGAAGAGGGAATTAGCGAAAAGGATGGAGGATGGAGGACATAGTGGGGGGGTACACGCAGAATGGGCGATGACGGTGATGATGATGAGGATGATGATGATGATGCTGGTGGTGATGATGATGATGCTGATGCTGATGATGATGAGTATGGTGAAGATGAAGATGAATATGATGATGATGATGATGATGAGGCTGATGAGGCTGATGATGATGCTGATTATTATTATGATGATGCAGGTGGTGATGATGAGGAGGATGATGATGATGATGCTGGTGATGATGATGATGGTGGTGGTGGTGGTGATGATACTGATGATGCTGATGATGATGATGATGATGTTGATGGTGCAGTTGATGATACGATGCGGTTCTGCCCAGCTCATCTGGCGCGCCATGTCGAGCCTGCGCCGTCCGCCGTCGAACTACCACGTGAACGCGGGCATCGGCGGCCCGCGCGGGGGGATGCGTCGCCCCCCGTCGGAAGCACTACTGGCGCTGCCAGTCAGATCCACGCATGCCGCCCCTGCAGCGACGTCAGCGCCGAGAGGATCTGCGGCCTGCATCGGGGGCGCGACTGGCTCACCGCCGTGGGCCTTGGCCTTCTTCGCCTGGCCACCGCTGCCCGAACCCTGGTCGCCGTCGGCTGCGGCTGGACGCTTCATCGCCGCTGCTGGGCGCTTAGAACTCTTCACCACGTAGCCGTGCATGACCTTCGCTGCCTCGAGCTCGGGCTTGTCTTTCCCGTCAGCGCACAGTAGGCCTAATGCCTTGGTGTGCGCGGCGCCCTCATCCCTCGTCTTGCACCCGCTGAGAGACGTGACTTGCTTGAGTGGCACTCCTCCAGCGCCGCCAGACCAGAGCGTCAGCCACTCCTCATCATTCTTCCTCGTCCACTTGGCTTGTAGGCGAAGATCGCCTCTCTTGCCCTCCCACACTAGGTTGTCGGCGCTCGCCTGCCTCTTCTTCGGCTGCGGCTCGATGTCGATCCACTGCGCTGGCACGATGAACTGCTGCCCGTCGGCCCACTTCGCGACCGTCTCCCCGTCTGAGTTGTGGGTCGAGGGGGCGTACTCTGGAGGCAACTTGGGCCCGTCCTTCTTCCTCCAACACGCCTGACGTTTACCGCGAGGCGTGCAACCGTGCATCCCAAACCCGATAAGATCTCACACGGCCTGGGAGTTCAAACCCCGATTGGCCTCCATTGTGGCCCATACGCGGGATGCACAGTTGCGCGCCTCGCCCGAAACATGGACCTGACTGGTTCGAGGCCCGAGACTGCCTTCAACTCTGTGTTCCAGCCGATGGTCCACTCGTTCACCATGACCTCGAACACGAGGTCGCGATTGTCCTTGGACGGCGGCGCCTTGCTCTTCGCCTCGCCCACGGCCTTGTCGCCCTTGCCCTTCCTGTTGCCCCCTCCGTCCTCAGCCTCATTGCCGCCCTCGTCAGCTGCATCGTCGCCCTCGTCCTCCTCCTCCGCATCCTCGGCAGCTGCGTCCTCGGCCTCCTCGGCCTCCTCGTCCTCCTCTTCCCCATCACCGCCTTGGGCACCTCCCTCGGCGGCGGCGCCAGCGCTGGTCGCGAACTCTCGAGCCCACTTCGGAGGCGGTCGTTTCCGCACCCCGTTCGCCACGTGCTGTAGCATCGCATGCAGGCTGGACGCCTGCTGCTCTGCCCATGACTCAGCAGAGTCGGCCAGGCACCACTGTGTCTCGTTGGTGTTGGCGAGCTCCAGCAAGAGGGTACTCAACACACTCTTCGCGGGAATGATGTCGGTCTGCTTGCGGAACCCTAGGAGTATGTCTTTGTGCGCCGTCAGGGCGGCCGTATCCTGGCCCGCTTTGCTGTCGTAGGCGATGGTCTCGGGGGCATGGACGGTGTCCCTCAGAACCTCCAGCAGCTTGCGTTGCACATCCTCTGAGACGAGCGTGGCGCTGCCTGGCGGCCCGCCTCCAGTAGGCCCATCGGCGGGAGGCGCGGCGGTGGAAGCTGATTTTCTCTTTGGCGCCATGCTGCATGAAACTCACCTGTAAGCCAGCATGTAGTACCGATAATGACGATGATGATTGCACGCAAGATGGCGATGCTGACGAGACTGCAGGAGGGCAGTGAATCTTGATGAACTGACCGCGGGTCAAGGGCCACAAGCTGGGTCAACGAACACAACGCGGGTCAATGACGGGTCAATGGCGGGCCAATGTGTGGGTCAACGAACACCTCGCGGGTCAATGGTGGGTCAATGGCGGGTCAATGGCGGGTCAATGGTGGGTCAATGTGTGGGTCAACGCACACCTCGCGGATCAATGGTGGGTCAATGGCGGGTCAATGGCGGGTCAATGTGTGGGTCAACGAACACACCGCTGGTCAATGGCGGGTCAATGTGTGGGTCAATGGCGGGTCAATGGCGGGTCAGCGGGTCAACGGGTCAATGGCGGGTCAATGGTGGGTCGACGGCGGATCAGCGGACCCATCGATGAGCCAACGGATGATCATCCGTTGGCTCATCGATGGGTCGACGGCGGCACAGTCGGCCCGCGCCCATCCCCGCCTTGGCCTCGCGGCCGCGCTTCTGCGCCGCCCCAGCAGCCGCCCCAGCAGCCGCCCCAGCGCCAGCAGCCTGCGGGAGCGGGGTGGGAGGATGAAAGATGGGCGAGTTATGGGAGAGAGAGGGGGGCGCGGATGGGGTGAGCCCGCATCGTCCTTGTAACATTCACCCTTCTCCCTCTTCCTCGTCAGATCCTCCTCCTCGATCCTCCTCCTCCTCCTCCTCCTCCTCCACCTCCTCCTCGCCCTCTCCCCCTACCTATCCCCCTCATCCGCCTCCTCCTCCATCCCCCCCCCATCCCTATCATATTGAATTACTCGCCTCACAGCCCCTCACTCCCCTGGGTCGCGCGCCTCGGCACCCGAGCCGCGCGCCGCCGCCGCCGTCGCCGCCTCCGCGACCGCCAGCTGCGCCCCCGCCGCCGGCGCCGCCTGGGGAGTGGCCGATCCCGCTATCCCCTCGATCGTCCTCCTCGATCGTCCTCCTCGATCGTCCTCCTCATTCGCCTCCTCATCCTCACCCATCTCCCCCATCCCTCTCTCACTCCTTCCCTCCCTCCCTCTCCCTACCTCCCTCCCTCGCTCCAACGCACCTTCTTCGTCTTTCTCACCGTCCTCATCCTCATCCTCCTCATCCACCCCCCTCCCGCTCCTCGTCACAGTCGAAATCATCAGCATCATACTCACGGTCGGCAGCAGCATCATCATTCTCATCATCATCATCATCATCAGCATCATCATCATCATCATCATCATCTTCATCTTCATCTTCATCTTCATCCTCATCCTCATCATCATCATCATCTTCATCATCGTCAACATCATCATCATCGTCAACATCCTCATCATCCTCATCAGCATCATCGTCATCGGCATCGTCATCATCATCAGCATCAGTATCATCATCATCATCACCACCACCATCAGCATCATCATTATCACCATAATCATCATCATCCTCGTTGTTGTCGTCGTCGTCACCGTCATTATCATCATCATCATCGGCATCATCATCAGCAGCAACATCATCATCAGCATAATCATCAGCATCGTCATCATCATGACCACCATCGTATGATGATCACTAGCATCACCATCACCATCATCATCGGCATCATCATCACCATCCTCAGCCTCATCATCATCATCATCATCATCCTCATCATCATCACAATTATCCTCATCACCATCATCCTCAGCATCGCCGTCGTCAGCGTACTCGTATCGTTTCCCTCAAACCCAGCACGCCGATCATCTCCACCGCCGTCGTCGTCGTCGTCGCCGTCGTCGGCGTCGTCGTCGTCGTCGACGTCGTCGTAGTCGTCGTCGTCGTCGTCGTCGTCGTCGTCGTCGTCGTAGTCGCCCTCCTCCTCCCCCTCCTCCTCCTCCTCCTCCTCCTCCTCCTCCGCCTCCTCCTCCTCCTCCTCCTCCTCCTCTACCTCTACCCTGAATCCTACCCGCCCCGATTCAAGCCCTGCCCCGCCGAGGGGGCATCGGCGCCGCCATCCAGCGCGCTCACGAGCCACGTCTGGTGGGTTGTCCAGACCTGCTTGAACTGCTCCTTGAACACCTTCTTGACACGCGGGAACAGGAGGATCTCACCACTTTCTTCATATTCTACGAAGGGGGGGCCCATCTGGATGCATTTGGAGCAGTGGGTCGTCGCCGCCCGCCACCCCTCGGCCCCCCCTCCGTACAGCCAGGCGATGCGCCCGACGGCGAGCATCTCCGTCTCCTTCACCCACGCGGTCTCCTGCGACTCGGTGAAGGTGTGCTGCTTCTGGTACTTCACGTGCTCGTCGCGGCACCACTGCTGCCTGTACTCGTCCATGGCCGCGGTCCCCTTGCGCACGGCCTCTGCGTACTCCTGCTTGATCTTCTCAGACTTGTTCTTCTCCCTCTGCCATTTGCCCGCGATCGGGTTGCCCTTGCGGCCCTTCGTCGAGAAGCGGTAGCCGCCCTCCTGGGCGGGCGGGGGCCATGGACGCGCGTCGTCGTCGTTGTCGTCGTAGTCGTAGTCGTCGTCGTCGTCGTCGTCGTCGTCGTCGTCGTCGTCATCGTCATCGTCGTCGTCGTGCTGGCCGTAGCCGATCGACCTACGTTTATCCGTTCATTGACCTAGCATTGACCCGCCGTCGACCTGCGGGCCAATGCTAGGTCAATGAACAGATAAACATATTGGCCCTCCACTGACCTACGTTGACCTTCATACCCCCGAATGCGGGTCCTTCAGCTTCTCCCGCATCTCTGCCCAGTTCACCTCGTCGCCCTCCTGCTCGTCGCCGCGGCCTGAATTCGTCGGAGGAGACGGCGTCCCCTGCTTGAGGCTCATGATGTGCTTCACCTCCGCGGAGTTCAGCAGCTCCCTGAGGCCAGCGGCCACGTGGTTCTCGTCCTGCGTTGCTGCTTTGTCTCGCAAGCCGTTCAACATGCCCGAGATGCTGTCCATGAACGCCGTCTTCTTGCTAGCAAAGCTCGGCGGCGTGGAAGGGACAGGCGTGCCTCCAGCGACATCTGCGCCGCGCATGTGTGCCTGCACCTCGGGCGGCATGAGCACCTCCTGCGACTGCGCGGGCACGGGGCCACGCACAGCATCATCAGTCCTCAGCTTCCAGTGGCGCTCCCCAGGCTCGTGGACATTCGACTGACCGACCCGCGAAGGGCGCTGCAGCGGCTCGAGCACGCGCATCGGGATGTCGGCCTTCTCAGTCTCTGCCTCGGACGCCTCATCTGCATGCGTCGGCGGCGCGGGCACCAGCGGTTGCTCATCGCTGCTAACAACCTCGGCCTCTTCGTCGACGGGGGCGGGGAGCTCGAGCGGACAGGGCGCCTCGGGAGACTCGGGCCGGCGATCCGCGAAGCGTGCAGTCAGCGCCCTCGACGGAGACTCGGCGGAGTCAAAGAGGGTCTCAGCCGCAGCTGCGGCACGCCCTGCGGCGCGGCTCATGGCCCTGCCGAGTGGTGTCGTTCGCAGGGGGCTCTTTGGGACGTGAGTCTGATCTGGCCACGAGACCCTCTCCATCACTAGAGCCACAACGCAGCCGTTATCGCTGCAACCGTTGTCATCGCCGTCGGCGTCGCCACCATGAGTGGTGGCATTGCCCTATTCCCTGACCTACGCCCCTATCAC
Organism: Prorocentrum cordatum; assembly: GCA_963575745.1. Taxonomy (NCBI): domain Eukaryota; class Dinophyceae; order Prorocentrales; family Prorocentraceae; genus Prorocentrum; species Prorocentrum cordatum. Next base: position 286,756 of record CAUYUJ010001481.1, on the reverse strand, counting down.
TGTTATATCCCTCGCCCTTCCCCGCCTCCTCGTCCTCCCCCTCCTCATCCTTCCCAGTCGAATCCGTCCTCCGCCTCATCATGATCATCATCCATCACCTCTATATACGTGTAAAATCTAAGAGGGACAACAACCGAGGCAACTCGAATAGCAACTGATACAACAAAACCAACAATGATCGATCACGAACCTAGTCTCAGGTGATGCAAGCACCAACATCGATATCAAATACCGCTGGCGTTTTTTATTTTTTTTTTTACAAAAAAAAAAAAAAAAAAAAAAAAAAAAAAAAAAAAAAAAAAGCTGGCAGTTAAAATAACCGCCACGGCACCTTAGGGTCCTCTGGGCATCTCCCCCGGGGCCCGTTTTGTGAGGATGTGTCAAGCGAGGGCGCCGGTTCGGGATTCGTCGGCGGATCCACCGGATCCAGCGGATCTGTCCGGGAACGGTGCCGGAGGCCGCTCTGGGCTCCTCTGGGCATCCCCCCAAGATGTCTCAGGCGAGGGCGCCGGTTTGGGATTCGTCGGCGGATCCACCGGATCCAGCGGATCCGTCCGGAAACGGTGCCGGAGGCCGCTCTGGGATCCTCTGGGCACCTCCCCCGGGGCGGGTTTTGTGAGGATGTCTCAGGCGAGGGCGCCGGTTTGGGATTCGTTGGCGGATCCACCGGATCCAGCGGATCCGTCCGGAAACGGTGCTGGAGGCTGCTCTGGGCTCCTCTGGGCATCTCCCCCGGGGCCCGTTTTGTGAAGATGTCTCAGGCGAGGGCGCCTGTTCGGGATTCGTCGGCGGATCCGCCGGATCCAGCGGATCTGTCCGGAAACAATGCCGGAGGCCGCTCCGGGCTCCTCTGGGCATCCCCCCCGGGGCCCGTTTTGTGAGGATGTCTCGAGCGAGGGCGCCGGTTTGGGATTAATCCCGTCGGCGGATCCACCGGATCCAGCGGATCCGTCCGGAAACAATGCTGGAGGCCGCTCTGGGCTCCTCTGGCACCTCCCCCGGGGCCGGTTTTGCGAGGATGTCTCAAGCGAGGGCGCCGGTTTGGGATTCGTCGGCGGATCCACCGGATCCAGCGGATCTGTCCGGGAACGGTGCCGGAGGCCGCTCTGGGCTCCTCTGGGCATCTCCCCCGGGGCTCGTTTTGTGAGGATGTCTCGAGCGAGGGCGCCGGTTTGGGATTCGTCGGCGGATCCACCGGATCCAGCGGATCTGTCCGGAAACGATGCCGGAGGCCGCTCTGGGCTCTTCTTGGCATCCCCCTGGGGGCCCGTTTTGTGAGGATGTCTAGGCGAGGGCGCCGGTTTGGGATTCGTCGGCGGATCCACCGGACCCAGCGGATCCGTCCGGAAACGGTGCCGGAGGCCGCTCTGGGCTCCTCTGGGCACCTCCCCCGGGGCGGGTTTTGCGAGGATGTCTCAAGCGAGGGCGCCGGTTCGGGATCCGTCGGCGGATCCACCAGACCCAGCGGATCCGTCTGGAAACGGTGCCGGAGGCCGCTCGGGGCTCCTCTGGGCATCTCCCCCGGGGCCCGTTTTGTGAAGATGTCTCAAGCGAGGGCGCCGGTTTGGGATTCGTCGGCGGATCCACCGGATCCAGCGGATCTGTCCGGAAACGGTGCCGGAGGCCGCTCTGGACTCGTGCCCTTCGCGCCAGGGGTGAGGATGACGTGAGTTCCACAGAAACTCCTTCAAATTATGAAGAGGAAGGTGCAGTGACCGATCGCCTGCCTCACCTGCTGGGCCGAGACCTCGGGCATTGCCGGGGGCGCCCGCGTGGTCAGAATCAAACGCCAAGCCCTCCGAGGCGTCGGAGAGACGGACCCGCGCTCGCCATCGATGACCCAGCCCGGCAACAGCGCGTGGAGCGCTGCGCTCTCCTCCTCGTGGACTGGGAAACCGCTCTCGCGCGGCTCGGCGACCGCGTCATCCTTCAACCGTTCGGCGGCGTCGCGATCCAGCGAGAGTGAAGCAAAGTTATCGACGTACTCGAGGTGCGCGCCTCCTGCCAGGCCTGGGCAGCTCTGGCGGCCCACGACCCTCGTCGCCGGCGCCAGCCCCGCCCGATCGGCCGCCGACTCCGACGCCCGCTGACAGACGGCCGGCGCGTGGCTCCATCCCATGGGCAGAACCGCGAGACGCGGCCGCAGCAGCTTAGACTGCCGCTGCCCCCGGACGGCACCGCGCCCAGGCCTCCAGGCGTCCATCGGTGGGGGCGCGAAGTGTGGCCGCCGAGCGAGCGGCAGCCCCGCGTTGCAGATGGCGTCCGCGATGTCCGCCGAGGCCGTCCACAGGTTGGCGCCGTCGGGCAGCTCGATCGCCGCCAGCGCCGCGCCCATGGCCAGGTGCACGTCGGCGGGCGCGCCGAACCAGAAGTTGGCGGGCCGGGCGTCGACGACGAGCCGCTGCCGCCCGCTCTTCTTGGGCGCGCTGAAGAGGCCGACCTCGTCCACCACCTCGCTGGGGTCGCCGACAAGGTCGATGGCATTGTCTAACCGTGCTATCTGGCACCTAGCCCACGAGCGTTCGACACCTAGGATATTACTAGTGTTACGCCAACATACTACTCATACTGCGCCAACATACTCCACTAATCTACGACCGTCCTCTGATCCATTACTTTTATATTTCCCTGGTGTCATGTCTTTCCTACCCTCCATATGTCAATTTTGGTTTTCTGAATGCGTGTTGCGTTTGCTGGCACGCCGCGCGACGCTCGAATTCTTCTGCGTTCTATTGCGCACACTAATAAAACGTCAATATGATGTCGGCGTCTTGAGCTCCAAGATTTTCACTTCTGATGGTGGCGCGTAGTACTGGGGCCAGCTCGGCCCTGGCCGGCTGATTGCTGAACTCTGATAAGTTTTCTTTCAGAAGCGATTAGAAACGAACTCCTGAGTTCCAGCCCGAGAATCTAGAACTCAGACTCCTGAGTTCCAGCCCGGGCTGGAACTCACAAGTCTAATCGCTGCTTAATATTGGTGAATTCGACCGGCTCAGCCGGGCCGGCCGGCGGCCTCCTCCTCCTCCTCCTCCCTCCCCTCATCCTCTCCTCCTCCTGCCTCCTTCCCTCCTCCTCCGCCTCCTCCTCCTCCTCCTCTCCTCCTCTCTCTCTCTCTCTCTCTCTCTCTCTCTCTCTCTCTCTCTCTCTCTCTCTCTCTCTCTCTCTCTCTCTCTCTCTCTCTGCTCTCTCTCGCATCAGTAGCAGGTCAACCAGCGGGCCGGGCCGGCCGGGCCCCCCCCCCCTCCTCGCCTCGGATCGTCCGCCTCCTCCTCCTCCGCCTGCCTCCGCGTCCTCCTCCTCTTTCTCCGCCCCCCCCCTCCCCCATGAGGCGAATTTTTCTCCCCCGCAAGCCATCGTCCTCCGCTTTTATTTTCACTTTGATTGGCATGCGCAGAACTAAAGAACTGAATGCGCGCGCGTGTAGGAGTTTTCTCATGTTGCATTGCAGGCCGCCTCCTGAAGTTGTTCATTTTCGTTTTGTTATTACACCATGCTATTCGCGCGCGCGCGTCTATATTTTATCAGAACAGTATAAGTCAACTAGTGAATTAAAGACGCGCGGTAATGACACAAGATTCTTGGATACCAAAATTAAAATATGTTGGATGGCTCCAGGAGAAAATGTAAGAACGCAAGGCTGTTCCTTGGAAGAGTCGGTCGTCCTTGCTATGCGCGGCGATAGATCTGGTTCACGCAGGCTTTTGCGATTACGTTTTTGGTTGCATTTGGCTGAGTTTTCTAAGCTACAGCACTACTATTTATAGCGAATTATGCAGATTCTGAGTTCCAGCGGATTTACAAACTGCAGCAAACTTCAGAGTTGTTTCAGCCCTGCTTGCCTGGCCTGGCCGGCCCGGCCAGATTTACGAACTGAAACAAAACTTTCAAGTTGCACCGCGGCTGGGCTGGGCCGGGCCGGCCGGGCCGGGCAAGCTGGCATGGATTCAAACTCCGGATTTTACATTTTAACTATTTCTGAAAACTTCAGTTTCAAGTAAAACGCATTAGTAGCAGGTTAGCTAGCCGGCCCCGGCCGGCCCGGCCGGCTGGGCCAGGCAAGCCGGGCCTGGATTCAATTTCCGGATTTTGCATTTGAAGTATTTAAACTTATCAGTTTTTAGTAAAACGCATCAGTAGCAGGTCAGCTAGCCGGCCCGGCCGGGCCGGCCGGGCCGGGCAAGCCGGGCTGGATTCAAACTCAGGATTTTACATTTCAAGCATTTCTGAAAACTTATCAGCGTTCAATGAAGACGCGTCAGGCCAGCCGGCCGGCCGCCGGGCCGCTTGGAAGTTGGAGGTTTATTGAACGTTTTTCAGGAATTAATAATAGATAGGGCGGACTCCAAAATGGATTCGTGCATTTTTTATAATGAGCAAAATAAGCCTTGAATTATCCACAAGGGAAAAACAAGTTTAGGATTATTATCTACGCTGTCAAAAAAAAAAAAAAAAAAAAAAAAAACGTATCCATTTGAAATTTGTAGGTTACGTTCTTTTACGAGGCTGACAGCATACGCACACACACAAGCACTCCCTCCTCCTCCTGTCGCGGCCTCCTCTGTCGCGGCGTCACGCATGACGCCGCGACAGAGGAGGCCCCGCATCCCCTCGTCCTCTTCACTCCTCACTCCTCCTCCTCCTCCTCCTCCTCCGATCCTCCTCTCTCCTCCTCCTCTCTCCTCCCTCCTCCTCCTCCTCCTCCTCCTCCTCCCCCCCCTCTCTCTCCTCCTCTCTCTCTCCCCCCCCCCTCCTCTCCTCCTCCTTCCTCCTCCTCCTCCTCTCCTCCTCCTCCTCCTCTCCTCCTCTCCTCCTCCCTCCTCCTCCTCCTCCTCCTCCTCCCCTCCTCCTCTCCTCCTCTCTTCCTCCTCCTCTCTCCTCCTCCTCCTCCTCCTCCTCCTCCTCTCTCCTCCTCCTCCTCCTCCTCCCTCCTCCCTCCTCTCCTCCTCCTCCTCCTCCTCCTCCTCTCCCTCCTCCACCTCCTCCTCCCCCTCCTCCTCGCATCCGCCTCCTCCCTCCTCCTCTCCCTCTCTCTCGGCCTCTTCCTCCCCCCCCCTCCGCCGCAACCGCTCTTTCCTCCTCCTCCTCCTCCTCCTCCTCTCTCTCTCCTCCTCCTTCCTCTCCCTCTTCCTCCTCCCCCCCTCACCTCCTCGTCCTCCCCCCCCTCCTTCTTCCTCTTCCCCCCCGTCACCACCTCCTCCTCCGCTTGTTTTTCTCTGCGACAGACTCCTCCCCTGCACTCCCCCCCTCCACTTCCTCGTCCTCCTCCTACTCGTCCTCGTCCTCATCATCGTCGTCATCATCATCACCACCATCGTCATACTCCTTCCTTCCTCCTTGACTTCTGCTCTCATCATAGTATTCCTCCTTCTCTTTGCATTCTGGCTCCTCGTCCTCTTCTGGCTTGTCTTCCTCCTCCTCCTCCTCCGCGTCGTGCTCCCCCTCCTCCTGCTCCTCCTCTTTCTCCTCTTTGTCCTGCTTCTCCCCCTTAGCTCCTCCTCCCCCCCCTCCTCCCCCTCTTCTCCCTCCTCCTCTTCCTCCTCCTCCGCAGAAGAGGAGGAGGGAGGGGGAAGAGGGAGGTGGAGGAGGAGGAAGGAAGAGGAGGACGGGGAATCACCCCCAACGGCGCTATTCCCAATGTTACCCATATTGCTGGCTCTTGCAACAGCAGCAGCAGGGGAGATAAGTCAGGGGCACTTGTTGGGAGGGCCGCCATCTTCGTGGCAGCGGCGCTGGGGGCTAACTAGATTGAAACACAACTGGGAAAACACGTGAAACAGAAAAGGAAGGAAGACATATAGGAGGAGTGCACATGCCACGTGGCCGCTGGCGGCTGCTACCAGGCCCCTCTGCCGCGGCGTCAGGCGTGACGTTGCGACAGAGGGCGCCGTCGTGATCAGCAAGGGTGCTTGTCATCGAAGGTTGATGTTGTCATTACCCTACGCGTGCTTTTGTTTCTTACTAGCCTCTCCCACTACGCGTTTCCTCAGCCCCGCCCTAAAACACTTGCGTTTCCTTTCCCTGAGCCCGTCGCCCAACCAACGCATGTTCCTCAGTCCGTCCGTCGAACCTGAGGTCCTGCAATATCACTGCCACCTGCCGCTCGCAGGAAAAACCTATAGCCACTATAGTGCAGTATATCAAAACAAAACTCGGCATCCTCATCGTCATCACTGCCGCCGTCGCGTCGTCGTCGACGTTGTTGCCGTCCCTTTTCTTCTCCGTCTTGCTTCCCTCAAAACTTCCAATCATCCAACGTACTCAGGCTTGCGTTTCTCTGCAAAGGACCCCCCCCCCGCTCTCCCACTCCCCTTACTCCTGCTCCTCCTCCTCGTCATCGTCCTCCTCTTCCTCCTCCTCCTCCTCCTCCTCATCGTCATCATCATCACCAGCGTCTTACTCTCTCTTTCCTCCTTGACTTCTGTTCTCATCATAATAATCCTCCTTCCCCTTGCATTCTGGCTCCTCGTCCTCTTCTGGCTTCTTCTGATCCTCCTCATCCCCCTCCTCCTCCTCCCCCTCCTCCGCGTCATACTCCTCCTCCTCCTCCTGCTCCTCCTCCTCTCTCCCTTCCCTCTTGTCCTCCTCCTCGTCCTCCTCCTCCTCCTCTCCTCCTCCTCCTCTCCTCCTACCTTTCCTTTCCTCCCCCCCCCCTCCCCGCCCCAAAAAAGCCCGGGGGGCAGGGGGCTCTGCGCCCGCCGACCGCCGGACCCGAACGCCGAGCTTCATGCCCTGAGAAATTCGTGCGAACACCTCACAATGGCACCCTCCCAGAGCTCAGATTTGCGAGATGTCTCATGCGAAAAGCGCAACCCTGGACAATTCAGAAACGCGAGCTCTGAGGATGTTTCAGGCGAAACGCTCATACTGATGAAATATTGTAACCCCTCACGCTGCCCCCCCCCCCATCGGCCCATTCTAGTTCTCATCGCAACAGCGCCCCAGTCAGCGCAGTTGTTCGGGGAAAACAGCAAAGGGCCCTCCTAGCTGGGAGGCGAACTGGGAGCCTAGAACACCTCGGGCGCGGCGTCTGGGAGCGCAGAATTGCGAGGACGTCTCAAGCGAAACGGCCCGGACCACCTCGTGCGCTGGAGTTCGGAGCAAAGAAATTCGAGGATGTCTTAAGCGAAACGGGCCAGACCACCTCTCCCGCGGCTCCCAGAGCTCAGATTTGCGAGGATGTCTCACGCGAAACGCTCAATCCTGGACAGCTCAGAAACGCGAGTTCTGAGGATGTCCCAGGCGAAACATTCAAACTGATGCAATTTTTGTGAGCGCCCCGCACTGGCACCCTCCCTCGGCCCGTTCTAGTTCTCATCGCAACAGCACCCCAGTCAACGCAGCTGTTTGGGCAAAAATTGCTTCCAGGCTGCGTCAGCAGCATCGTGTTGCGCGTCATAGACAGCGGAATGCGGGCGGCCCCTACCCAACCAGCGGTCGCGACCGACCTTTGACCGCACGACGACCCGACGACTTCATTCTCTTCGCTGGCGGCGGCGGCGGATGCAATTTGTTTTACAGAGCAGCAGCCATTACCATCCATGTCTTGTGTCCTACGTCGCTATCAGCATCCGACGGCACAATTCACCATTACTCTATTGCTCCTTGCGTCCTGCTGTCTTGCAGCTCTATGTCTTTCGCAATTGATATGGCCTCGCCATCTTCCCATTAAATCCTCCTGTATCAGCCTATCATCATGAATGCATCAGCCTCCTGTACCATTCTACGTCATCTTGCACCATATTCTCACATCCGACATCATCTTGCATTATCTTACTACATCGCCCACCTACATCATCTGAATCTTCCTCCACCTTCTTCATGAGTCAGCACCACCACCATGAGATCAATGATCATCAGTGACTTCCGGTTCTTCCCCCCCCCGGGGGGTGGGGGGGCAAGAACTGCAACCTCCGAGGTTGCAGTGCTTGAAGGGGCGGACCTAACGAGGATGGCCGAAGTTCCGGGTCTTCCCCCCCCCCCGGGGGGGGGGAAGCCTTGGACCTTTTGGGCGCCCTCGAAAGCTCTACCCCAGCAAGCACTGCAACCTCCGAGGTTGCAGTTCCCCCCCCCCCGGGGGGGGGGGGAACTGGAAGTCACTGTAGCGTATGTTGAGCAATTTCTTCTGAACGTCTGCTACAGCATCTGCGACACTCGGGATAAAACTTTGCCGCCACGTCGGCTGCTGGGCGCCGACATGCGTTTTCGGAGCGGAGCAACCACTGCAACCTCCGAGGTTGCAGTGGTTGCTCCGGCAGCAACTTCCGGTTCTTGCCCTTTTTTGGGACGACTTCCGGTTCTTGCTATCTGGGGGACTTCCGGTTCTTGCCCCTTTTGGAGGGACTTCCGGTGCTCGGTCCCAAGCGCGATCCCTCCTGAGGAGAGCTTTCAATTTAGCCCCCCCTCGCCGCCTCCTCGGCCTGCTTCGTTCTCATTTTGCTCAAGCCTGGCCCGCCACTTGCTAGCCGCTGCATGCTTAGAGGCTGGTGTTTCTTATGCTATTTAAGGCGAGTTTGCACTAAGTACTTCACGTAACTTAGTCTACTTCCCGTTGCAACTTAGCGCTACTTACTAAGTTATGTACTAAGATACTTAGGGTACCATATGTAGGTTACATTTGTCATACTTATAACTACCATTACCTTTTTAAGAGGGGGGAGGCGAATAAATGGTGGGCGACGACAACGGCGACGGCAACAGAAGAGACGTCGGTGGCGGCGCTGGCGGCGACGGTGGCGGCGACGGAAACGACGTCGGTCGACTGCGGCATTGCATTGGCTGCGACGACGGCGGCGGCGGCGGCGGCTGCGATGAGCGCGGTGGCGAGTGCGGCGACGGCGGAGGGTGAGAGCGGAGGTCTTATGGAGGAGGAGGATAGGGGCAGCGGGAGGGGGAGAGCGTCTTGGAGAGGAGGAGGAAGAGGGCGGAGAAGGACGAGGAAGGACGGAGCAGGAGGGAGGAGACAAAAGGAAGGCGTGGACAGGAGGTGGACGCAGGGGAGAGGAGAGATGATATTAGATGAGGAGGAAGGGCACGAGAGGAGGAGGAGAATGAGAAAAAATGATGATAAGTTGGAGACGGAGGAGAATCAGGAACAGGAGCAGGAGCATGATGGATGATGGACAGGGCAAGGGCGGCGGTGGAGGTGGGTGAAAAAAGGGGAAGCAGAGAGGAGGAGGCGAAATTTGAAAAGGATGAAAGATTTGGGAACACGCTGAAAAGAAAAGGGAAGGAAAGAAAAGGACGATGAGGATTAGGACGGAAGAACAGGGCGGAAGATGAGGGTGAGGAGGGAGAAGGAGGAGGATAGAGGAGGAGGAGAATGGAGGAGGAGGAGGAGGATCAGGAGGATGAGGACGACGGACGAGGAGGACAAGGAGGAGGTGGAACGAGGAGGTGGAGAATCAGGAGGAGGAGGAGGAGGAGAGGGGAGGAGAGGACAAGGACGAGGGCGCGGCGGAGGAGGACAAGAAGGAGGGCGGGGGGCGACGGACGAGGAGAACGAGGAGGATGTGGAGCGAAGAGGAAGAGAATGAGGAGGAGAAGGAGGAGAAGAAGGGCGGAGAGGACAAAGACGAGGGCGTGGTGGAGGAAGACAGGCAGGAGGGCGGGAGGGGAGGGCGGGTCTGGCGGGAGAGGCGAACTGCGTAGAGGAGGGGTTCAGAGGGCAGGATGAAGAGGCGGATGCCGCATTTTTTACGGGATCGAGTTTCTCGACGGTGTGAGTCGCGTATGACCTTGGTAATTATGGCAAGTACCGTAAGTAGCACGCAATGTTATCTGGTTCTCATCTGTGTGTTATCTTTTGTTCCCAAAACAGCTGTGCTGACTGGGGTGCTGTTGTGATAAGAACTAGAACGGGCCGAAGAGGGGTGCCAGCGTGAGGTGTTTGCAAAACATATTATCCGTTTGACCGTTTCGCCCGAGAAATCCTCAGAACTCGCGTTTCTGAGTTGTCCGAGATTGAGCGTCTCGTTTAAGACATCCTCGCATATCTGAGCTCTGGGAGCCGCGCGAGAGGAAGTCCGGCCCGTTTCGCGTGAGGCATCCTCAAATTTCTTTGCTCCGAGATCCTGCGCGCGAGGTTGTCTGGGCCGTTTCGCTTGAGACGTTCTAGGCTCCCAGTTCGCCTCCCAGTTCGCCTCCCGCCTAGGAGAGCCCTTTGCTGTTTTCCCCGAACAGCTGCGCTGACTGGGGTGCTGTTGTGAAGAGAACTACAACGGGCCGAGGGAGGGGCTTTGCAACAATTTCATCCGTTTGAGCGTTTCGCCCGAGACATCCTCAGAACTCGCGTTTCTGAGTGTCCGGGATTGAGCGTTTCGCCTGAGACATCCTCGCAAATCTGACTGAGCTCTAGGAGTGTGCCAGTGTGAGGTGTTCACGCAATTTTTTTTAGGTCTGGTGGTCGGCCAAGCTCGGCCGTTGGGTCCGGCGGTCGGCTGGGCGCCGAGCTCCCTGCCTCCAGGGGAATTTGTTTTTTGGGGGGGAGGAGGGAGGAGGAGGAGGAGGAAGAGGAGGAGGAGTAGTAGGAGGAGGAGGAGGAGGAGGAGGAGGAGGAGGAGGGAGAGGTGGAGGAGGAGGAGGAGGACGAGGAGGAGGAGAATGAAGAGAAGGAGGAGGAGAAGGAGGAGGAGGAGCATGATGCGGAGGAGGAGGAGGAGCAGCAGGAGCAGGAGGAGGTACCGGGAGAGGACGAGGAGCCAGAATGCCAGGAGAAGGACAATAATTATGATGAGAAGCAGAATTCAAGGAGGAAGGAAGGAGTATGACGATGATGATGATGCTGCTGATGATGATGATGATGATGATCATGATGATGATGATGATGATGATGATGATGATGATGATCATCATGATGATGATGATGATGATGACGAGGAGGAGAAGGAGCTGGAGATGGGGGGCGGGGAAGGTGAGGGGGAAGAGTCTTTTGCAGAGAAACGCAAGACTGAGTACGTTCGAGGATGGGCAGTTTTGAGGGACGCGAGACGGAAAATAAAAGGGGCGGCAACAACATCGACGACGACACGACCACGGCAGTGATGACGATGAGGACGTTCAGTTCTGTTTAGGGTTGCTACGCTAAGGCTATGTTATCTTTTGTTGTCCAGGGATTCGGGGTCCCAGGCTAACGCAACTGAGCATGTGCCAGGGAAACATATTATCCTATAGGGCAACAAGTTATCGTATGTTATCCTGACGCGGGATCCTATATGATACCAGGTTATCTTGTGTTATCATGGGATTATGGATCCCCGGGTAACAAAATATAACAAAGAAATAACAAAACGATACAACCGCGTGCTGCATACGCTACTTACGCTACTTGCAATACTTACCAGGACAATGCGCGCACATCCTCCTCCTCATAATCATCAGAATCATTACCATCATCATCATCACCACCGTCACCATCGCCATCGCCATCACAATCATCACCATCATCATCATCATCATCATCATCATCATCATCATCATCATCATCATCATCATCATCATCATCATCATCATCATCATCGTCATCATCATCATCATCCTTTCTCTCCCCCCTCCCCCTCATGTTTCCCCCTCCCCCGTCCCCCTCCTACTCCTCCCCCTCTCCCCCTCCTCTCATCTCTCTCCCCCCCTCCCTCCTCCTCCTCCTCCTCCTCCTCCTCCTCCTCCTCCTCCTCCTCCTCCTCCTCCTCCTCCTCTTGCTCCTCTTCGTCCTGCTGATCCTCCTCCCCCCTCCTCTCCTCCCCCTCCTCTCCTCCTCCTTCTCCTCCTCCCCTCCTCCTCCTCCTCCTCCTCCTCCTCCCCCTCCTGCTCCTCCTCCTCCTCTCTCCTCTCCTTCCCCCGCCTCCCTCCCTCATTCTCTCTCCCCCCCTCCCTCCCCCCCCTCTCTGCCCCCCCGGTGCGCCGCGAGCGCCGCGGCGGGCCGAGTCCGTGCGGGCCCTCTTCCTCCTGGCCCTTCCTTCTCCCAAGGCCTTCAAGGGCTCCTCGTTCTCCTTCTGTTGGCGCGCCCGTGGGCGGGCTGGAGAGTTCGCGCTGCTGCGCGGAGAGGGGGCCCCTCGGGGCCCCATGTAGGGCCCACCAGCACCTCCCTCTCTCCTCCTCCTCTCCTCCCCTCGTCCTCCTCCTCCTCCTCCCCTCCCTATGCTCCCACCTCCTCCCCCACTCTGTTTCCTCCTCCCTCCTTTCTTGCCCCCCCTCCCCTCAACCTCCTCCTCTCCTCCTCCTCCTCCTCCTCCTCCTCCTCCTCCTCCTCTTCTCCTCCTCCTCCTCCTCCTCCTCCTCCTCCTCCTCCTCCTCCTCCCGTCCCCCTACTCCTCACTCCATCCTTCCTCCATCCTCCTCCTTCCTCTTCCTCCTCCGCCTCCTCCTCCTCCATCTGCTCCGTCCTCCGTCCTCTTTCTTTTCCTCCTCCTCGTCCTCCGTCCTCCTCCTTCTCCTCCGTCCTCCTCTTTCTCCTGCGCCCCTGCCCAGGGTCACGGCGGCCGCGGCGGCGGCGCGGTCGAGCGACGATGAGTGGACGATGGTGATGGTGGCGATAATGATGATGACCACCAGAGGATGATGAGGGGGCGGGAGGAGAGGAGGTGGACGAAGAGGAGGATGAGGGATAAGGAGAAGGTGATGGGGGGGAAGGAAGGGGGAGGGAGGGGGAGGGGGAGGAGTTGTAGGAGGAGGATGAGGGAGTGGAGGATAGGCTTCAGTCCCGCAGATCTGTCGCTGGCAAGGCCTAAGTCATTTACTGCGACGTTCACCTACGCTGCTTAGATGCATTTGCTTGGTAGCTTGGCTCGGTGCTCAAAGGCTGATACATGCTCAGAAGTACCGGAGGTATACTTACAAGGCAACGCCAACACTTACAGCACTTGCAACATTCTTAAGCCACTTGCGAAACTTATGCCCGAACACACGTAACTTCAGCCCGACCGCAAGCACCCCCAACTAGCGTAAGAAACTCCATCCTCTAAGTCAAGCGAGCGGCGCTAGCAGAGTTGCGCGTTTGGGGGGGGGGCTACAAGTGGCGATATCCTTAATTCACACCACCCGCGAGATTTGGACGCGGTAGAACTGTGGGCTGGCAGGAAGGCTGCGACGATTGCTGCCCGCTGAGCCGCTGCATCGAGTTGCGAAGAAAACGTAGAAGAGACATGACATCAGGGAAAAATAAGCTAGTGGCTTCAGGAGGCGACGAATATGTTCAGTTGCCCCACTTCGGGACTTGGCCTAGTGGTGTATATTGGCGCAGTACGAGTAGTATCCTAGGTGACGAATGCTCGTGGGCAAGGCGCCGAATAGCACGGTTAGACTTTTGGCCCCCGCGTCGAGCAGGCGAGCCGCGAGAGCTGCGTGCCGACGTCGGTCTCGAAGAGTCGGATCCACGCAGGGCTTCCTGGATCCAGCATCCTGCTTCATCTGCAAAGCTTAAGTATTCGGCAAGACCTGGCTCGAGATATCACGATGAACGGAATGATATACCTCGGACTCCAGAAGCCGCTCCAGCGCCACAGGGCAGTTGCCTGGAGACGGTAGCGAGAGCCAGGAGACGCCCATCGCCCCCGCCCTGGTCGACAGCGCGCCGTCGCAGGACAGAGCAGCCTGGAGCTCCTGAAGGGCTGCCAGAGGCTGAAGGTCGCTCGGCGGGGGACCCAGCATGCTTCGCGATGCGGGACTGGCGCCGCTGCTGCGCTGGCGTCGCGACGGCCGGCGGCCCAGGCTCGCCGCCGCCCCCGTCGCCGCTGAAGCCGTTGAGCGACTCCACCGCCTGCCTGATGGGCCACGGCGCAGACGCAGCGCGGCGGGCCCGCCTCCGCATGCTGCGAGAACATCCGCCACCAGCCAACTCGCCAGGGTCAGCAGCAGCAGGCACGGGCAGCGGAAAGAGGTCCCGCTGTCGCTCCGCGCCCACTCCGGCACGCCTGCCATGCACGCTCTCAGCGGCGCAGGCAACCGCCAAAGAAGGGCTAATTGTCGTAGCGCCCGGGGGGGCTGGGCCGGAAGGCCCCTCCAGGCGTGATAACATCATGACTTCGCCCCCCCGGCCTTGGCCCCGGAGGCGGCCTTCGCTTCTTCCCGCAGCTTGCGGGCGTTCTTCTTGAGCTGGCTGACGCGCTCGAGCTCCCTGCCCACGACGTCCAAGTGCGCGGGGCAGACCATGCTGCTGGGGCGGCTGGAGGCACCCGTGCTCCCCATGAACGCGCTGATCTCCTCCTGGGGCAGCTTCTGCTGGGTGGTGTCCTGCTCCCTCTGCTTCTCCTCCCAGAAGTGCTCGGTGAGCTGCATCTTCCTGAGCAGGCCTCCGTTCTGACGAGGTTCGACACTTTGACCTCGTCGATCGTCGCTAGGTCCTCCAGCACCGTGCTCAGAGTGTGGTGCTCGGCAACCCCGTAGTTCGAGGTGCTGAGCCGCTTGCGCGCCTTCCAGTTCTCGTGATGCTGAATCGGCCCGCCCTCGCGGAGCAGCCAAGCAACGCGCCAGGCGGCCGAGCGCGGCTGCAGCGCGAAGTGGGGGTCGGCCATCTCCTTCGACGTCTCGGTCACCGTGAGCCAACTGCGAGGTCCACTGCTGCCCGCGATGCGTGCCGACGTCCGCGGATCCGACCCCCGCCACTTCGCAGAGAAATCAGCCCGCCCCCAATCCTCCAGGATGAAGGCCATGGCCGATAACCCCGCTCCGAGCGTGATGATCCCGCGCCTGCCAGCCCGTGACGCCAGCACGATGCCTGATATCGGGCCGACCTGCACCACCGAGTCGAAGGGGAAGGCCTCCACGTCCTCGGCGAGCACCCAGGCCCAGCCTGCGGGCGCCTCACCGTTGGCCCCGAGCGGGGGGCCGCCGTCGTCCTTCCAGCCCGGCCCAGGCGGCGCACCGACGGCGGGCGGAGCTCCCGCTGGGATGGGAGCCCCCGCAGCAAGGGCGACCAGCGGGCCAGGCGGCACCGCGGCGGGCGGTGGCGGCCGCCGGCGGGAGTCCCGCGGCGGCCAGCGCGGCGGCATCACCGCCCGATCCCGCGGCGGCTCCCACCAGCGCTCCTCCAGCGGCAGCAAGCGGGGGCCCTCCCAGCAGCAGCCCGCCGCTCATGGGGATGAGCGTGCCACCAGGCGGGGGGGGCACCCCAAGGTGGCGGCGGGCGAACGGGCGGCCAGCGAGCTGCCGCGAAACGCACCGCCGCTATGTCGGGCCCGGCTGCCAACAAGCGTTCCGCTGTCGATCGGCGTCACTATGATCACATTATCCGTGAGTGCCAATTGACCCACATACCTCCTCTGGTAGAAGAGCGGCGCGCCGGCCACGTTGTAGAGCACCCGCGCCCACGCCTCCGCCATCGCCCGTCGACGCCAGCGCAAGCCGCGGAGGAGCCCCGCTCGGAGCCAGCGGGGCCGTGGCCCGCGCTTCAGCTGTGAAGCGGATCGGGCCCCACACCCGCAGGACAGCGATCGCAACCAAGGCGCCGAGGGAGGCGCCTGCCGCGCCCGTGGCCAGGCAGGCGAGGGTCACCGCGCCCGAGGTCGCGCCCACGGTGGCCCCAGGGCACGGCGGGCAGGCCGGGCACGCGGGCAGGGCGGGAACTCGATCGCGGGGCAGCGAGCGACCCCCGCCTGCAGCGCTGGCACGCCCCAGCGGCCCAGGACCCTCAGCAAGCCCTCCGGGAGGCCCAGCCAAGCCATGCACCGCGGCCCGCCGCGGCACACAACTCGAGAGCCGAAGGCCATGATATGCAAGCATTCGGCCTCTCCCCTCCCCCGCGAAAAGGCATTTAGCTGGAAAAGAAAAGACCATCATCATCATCATCATCATCATCATCATCATCATCATCATCATCATCATCATCATCATCATCATCATCATCATCATCACCACCGTCATCATCATCATCATCATCATCATCATCATCATCATCATCATCATCCTCATCAGCCTCATCCTCATCCTCATCATCATCCGTAGCACCACCATAATCACATCAACATCATCATCAAACTCTCCATCTCACCTCCTACCCTAATCCTGTTTATCATGCTTTGCTTCCTCTTCCTCCACCTCCTCGTGACTGGTGAGGAAGAGGAAGGAACCTGAGGAATTCGGAATACACGCCAGACGAGCAACTAGTTGAGGAAGCGGAGGGCGGGATGCGGAGCAGGAGAACTACCGATACCATGGAAGAGCAGGAGGAGGAGGAGGAGGAGGAGGAGGAGGAGGAGGAGGAAGAGGAGCAGGAGGAGGGGCGCCAGAGCGGATGCATGTCTGCACGATTTCGTGGTGTTTAGGCATTTGGAGGCCTCCGCTTGAGGTGTCAGCTGCGTGCCAGCAATCCTCAGGCAAAACCAGCAGGAACACCGACAAACCAATCACACCAATACGACAACGATTTCAGGAAAAATTCTGGGAATGGCCTCGGCTCAGGAATACGTGTCAGACATATGAATTCACTGGAGACTCTAACACGGTGTTGGGGCGTTTGCTTCCTCCTCTGTTTTCTCCTTCTCATCATCCCCTCCCCTCCATCATTCCCTTCCTCGTCCATCGCCCTGTCCCTCGTTGTTCCTTGGCCTCGTTCTCATCATCCTTCTCGCCTGCTGCTGCCGCTGGTACTCCTTCCCCTCAGTAGGAGGACGAGGAGGGAGAAGGGGGAGGGGAAGGATGAGGAGGAGGAGGAGGAGGAGGAGGAGAAGGAGGCAGGAGGAGGAGGGAGGAGGTGGAGGAGGAGGAGGACACACGCACAACACACACAACACACAACACACAACACACAACACACACACGCACACAAAGCACACAACACGCAACACACTCACACACACACACACACACACGCACCCGCATGCGCACACGCACACGCACACACAACACACATCACACCACAGCACACAACAGACACAATACGCAGACAACACACACAACACACATAACACATACACGCGCGCACGCCCACACACACACACACACACGCACACGCGTACGCACACGCACACAGACAACAGACAATAGACAACACATAACACAACCAACACACCCAGCACACCCAACACACACACACACACAACACATACAACACACACACACACACACGCACATGCACACGCTTACGCACACACAACACACCACTCAACACACAACACACAACACTCAACACACACACACACCACACACACCACACAGCACACACAACACACAACACACAACGCACCCACGCACACGCACACGCACACGCACAGGCACACGCACACGCACGCACACACACACAACACACAACACACAACACACAGCATACAACACACAACACACACACACAACACACAACACACACAACACAAACATACCACACACAAACGCACACGCACACGCATACGCTTTTTTGAGTCGGCGGCTGGGCAGAGGACGACTGCTCCGGCGGATCGGCAACAGGGGACACGCTGTATGCAAATTGAGGCCGCAATGCACGGAAGGAGGAAGAGGAGGAGCCCCGGCGCGACAGGAAGAGAGGAAACCGGGCCACTCAGAGCTGCTGGCTGCAGCGGGGGGAGCGCCGAGGGGGAAAAAAACTAGCGCCAGCACAGAGCTCCACTGAGCTGCACTGAGCTGAAGCTGGGGGGAGGCAGCATTGAGCTGCAGCTGGAGGTGGAAAACACAACGAACTAGCGCCCGAGCCAGTGAAACAAAGCACAATCCAGGGATGGGCCAGGCGCCGAGACCTGCGGGCCTACCTACGAGGCGCGTGTGGGGAGGTGGAAGGCAGAAAGGCCCGAAGGGAGCTGCCGACTGCGTCGGGGGGGAGCGCCGCAAGTGGGAACCAGCGTGGGCACTGAGCTGCACTGAGCTGAGCAGAGCTGAAGCCGGGAGGGAAGCAGCACTGAGCTGCAGCTGGGGATGGAGTAACACAACATAGCAGAGCCCCGACCCAGTGAACCAAGGCACGGTCCAAGGATGAGCCGATGCGCCGAGACCTGCGGGCCTACGAGGCGCACACGCTCACGCACACGCACACGCACACGCACACGCACACGCACACGCACACACAACACACAACACAACACACAACACACCCAACACACCCAATACACACAACGCACACAACACACATACACACGCACACGCACACGCACGCACACACGCACACGCACACGCACACATACAACACGCAACACACAACACACAACACACATCACAATCAACACACACAGCACACACACACACAACGCACCATACACAACACACACATATATGTATATGTGTATGTATATGTATATGTACATGTATATATATACATATGTACCGTGTGGGCTCGGACGCTCGAGTGGCGCGGTCATACCTAGACCGTCCGCAGCTTTGGGCCACTGCGGCCGGGCAGTCGACGCCCGCTTCTGGGGCGACCTGGGAGCACGCCCCCAGGACTGCAGCCCGAGCTCGGGCCTCTGGCCACGCCTGCTTGTGACTTCAGCGCGGCCTCCCGGTCCGAGCCAGCAGTGTTGCACGGGGTGCACTGTTGCGCCAGCGAGCGCGCGCCCCCGGCAGCCCAGCTGGGCTGCCCAGGGCGCACCTGGCATGGTGGTGGGCGCGCAATGACGGGCGCCTGGCTCGCCGATCGGGCTGCCCGACGCCCGCCTCCTGAGATCCCCGAGGCGCGCTCTGGGCGCCCGAGTGCTCCCTGCCATCCATGTGATGCCGAGCCTCTGGCCACGCCTGCTCGTGAATTGAGCGTGGCCTCCCAGTCCGGACACATTCCCTGGCCAGCGAATGCTGCAAGGCGTCTGGACGGCTCTCAGAGAGCCTGCTTCCAAGACGCAAGCTGCGAAACTCCTGCCGCCGGCGTGTGCCGCACAGTGCCCGCGCGCCGTGCCTGCGTGCCGTGCTGCACCTGGGCTCTGGGATGCGAAAGGCGTGCCGCGGCTAGGTGCGGAGTGCGCAGGAGGTGCCGTGCCGTGCCGTGCCTCAGAGGCCCCACAAGGCTAAGAACGAGAGGGCCGTGCCGTGCCCGCGCGCTGCCCTGCCCCGAGCTCCAGGCTGCGCCGGCCGTGCCGTGCCATGGCGCGCCCGCGTGCCGCGTGGCGCGCCGAGAGGTCCCGGAGGAGGCGACAGAGGTGTGCCGTGTGCCGTGCCGCGTGCCCGGGCGCCGCGCCCTGGCGTGGCTTGGGCTCTCGCGGTGCACTGGCCACCCACACGAAGGCCGCCGCATGTGATGCTGATTCACAGTGTGTCTCCTCATGGTGGACGTACTCCTATGCGGCGTTTCGGCACTGGGCGGAGAAGGGGGGGGGAGGGGAGGAGGGGGGGGGTCTGGCTCCGGACCTCTGCTCAGTGCGACTGCTTGCAACGGTGCGTCCCACGGGGGAGACTCCACCTGCTCGGGACAGGCGCCAAAAACAGCCCAAATCCACTCCATCGGGGGGGGATGGGGGGGGGGAGAGCCCGAGTCGAGGGCCCGCGCCGATCGGCACAACAGTGAATCAGGAAACGATCACGTGCAGCGCTGCTGCTTAAGGCTTCTCTCCACGGTGTAGTTTTTTTCAGCCGGGCCTCTCGGCAGCGCCAGTGGAAGTCGCGGCCGCGACGGAGCAGCGGGGGGAGACCAAGCAGGGCGAGCGAAGCCAGGCAAGAAGGGAAGCATCGGGTGCGCCGAAGAGGGGAGCCATGGACGAGTGGGCCCAGCGCCTCACGCATGGCCCGAGGCATGTGCGCAGACGAGGGCTGGCCAGGGCACGCCACTGAGCGAGAAGGGGATCCATGACATCTGGCAGACTTCGCGGCCCCGGCCATGACACGGTCGGGGACCTCTTCCTTGGCGTATCGCGGCGCCGGCCCCGCCGACACGCTGTGCCCTGCGAGCGGGAAGCGCGTCGCTGCGCTCCGCGGGGCAGGAGGCTGGGCGAACAGCTCGGGACGTTGACGCCTGGGGAGATGGGGACGTGGACGTCGCGTCGCGCCGAAGCGCGGTGGGCCCGAACCGGCAGCGCGACACGCCGAGTCAAAAAATCCCGACCGCATCCTCCACAGTCATCCTCTCCCGCTTCCACGCCCACGCAAGGAGGAGGGCGACGGCCGACAGGCCGCAGGGTGCTGCGACGGGCCCCAGAGGCTCAAGCCAGCTCACGCCGGGCCCGCGGTGGCGACACAGACGGGCAACGGGGCCCCGAGCGCGGCGCCCCGGCACTGCGCGGTGCGCCGGGAGCTCAGCGCTCGACGCGGCTGGAGTTGATGTCCTTCTCGTAGCCGTTGAACGGGACCGTGCACAGGCAGTAGAGCGGGAACGAGATGTAGACGAGACCGACCGCAATGAAGATTGCGTAGCCGTACTTTGTCACCAGGGGGATGTGCTTCTTCGGGATGCCGAAGGCCGACGCTGGGACGAGCTTCTTCCAGCCGAGGCAACCGTGGACCATGAACACAGCGACCGCGAACATGTAGAAGAGGCTGAGAGCCTTGGAATCGTTGAAGAGCTTGAACTCGAGTGCGTAGATGTCGCGCACACCAACTGGCTGGATCGAGGCGTCCTTCGTCCAGAAGAGGTCGAGCTCGAAAACGCCCCAGAAATTGATGAGGTAGGGAGGGGGGCGGATCATGTACGGCCCGAACTGGTCGGTGTCGCCGAAGCGGAACTGGAACAAGTGAACAGTCATGAAGGTGAGCAGGACCAGGCCAGTGCAGGCGAGGTCGAGTGCTCGCGGATTGTTCTTGAACATGCCGAGGGACGTGTCCCATGTGCGCTTGAGGCCCGCGAGCACGTGCAGGAGGACGGAGAGCAAGATGTACTCCTCCACGATATTGGCGGGGAGCCCGAAGCCGGTCCAATACAGGCGCACGTAGAAGTAGCCGTAACCGTTGAAGTCATCGGGCCCCTTGAATACGTGAAGGTTGCCGACGGCGTGGATGACGATGAATAGGACCAGCAAGATCGCGCTGCGGGTGAGGCCGACGCGGTCGCCAGTTATTTTGAAGTTCTTGTTGACGAAGATCGTCGCGGCGACCTCGTAGAGGACGGCGCTCAGCAAGTACCAGGCGGCGTAGAAATAGGCCCGCACGTTGATCAAGAACACGCCCGGGTTGCTGTCCATGACGCCCTCGCGCCAGTTGTCCCGGCCGTCGAGGTGCCCCCAGGCCTGGTGGTTGGCGATCTTGTCGCCCTTGTCCACGACGACTGGCTTGCCGCCCTTCTTGGGCTTCTTATCCTTCTTCTTCTTCGCGCCACCGCCGCCGCCGCCGCCAACCTCGCCGATGACAGCATCTGGCGCGTATTTGCCGACCACGTCGGGCGGGTGAATCATGTCGAACTCCGCCGTGGCGTCCTTGCCGGCGAACGTGAGGATCGCCAGCTCGCCCCCCGGGTGCTGCGACAGGAAGGAGGTGACGTCCAGCACCTTTCCGCCGAGGATGACCCAGCAATCATCTTTGGTGACGTGTTTCGCCACCTCCTCTGGGCTGTACCCGCCGCCGCCACCGATAGCCTCCTCCTCGTCCGAGTCCGAGTCGTCGTCCGAGTCCGAGTCGTCCGAGTCCGAGCCGTCATCCTCGTCGGCACCTCCGCCTGCCCCGAGTTTGCCGATGGCGGCGTCAGGGGCGTACTTCGGGATCACGTCCGGAGGGTGGATCATGTTGAACTCCTCGGTGGCGTCCTTCCCGGCGAACGTGAGGATGGCCAGCTCGCCTCCGGGGTGCTGGCTGAGGAACGAGGTCACATCGAGCACCTCACCAGCCACGACCACCCAGCAGTCGGTCTTGCTGGTGTGCTTGGCCACCTCCGCCATGGTGAGGCCGCCGCCACCACCGCCACCGCCGCCAGACTTCACCTTCTTCTCTTTCTTCTCCTTCTTCGGCTTTTCCTCACCTCCGCCTGCCCCGAGTTTGCCGATGGCGGCGTCAGGGGCGTACTTCGGGATCACGTCCGGAGGGTGGATCATGTTGAACTCCTCGGTGGCGTCCTTCCCGGCGAACGTGAGGATGGCCAGCTCGCCTCCGGGGTGCTGGCTCAGGAACGAGGTCACATCGAGCACCTCGCCAGCCACGACCACCCAGCAGTCGGTCTTGCTGGTGTGCTTGGCCACCTCCGCCATGGTGAGGCCGCCGCCACCACCGCTAGACTCCATTTTGTCCTTCTTCGCCTTCTTCTCTTTCTTCGGCTTGCCGGCACCGTCGGTCTTGTTCATGCCATCCTCGTACGAGCCGCCCGCGTTCTTGGACGCTTTAACCTCGCCGGTCAGGCCTCCGCCGGAGAGGTCTTTGAGGCTCACGGGCTTGCAATCCGCGCCCAACATGTACTTGGTCGCAGCGAGGCCAGCCACGCGGCCGAACACTACGCAGTCCAGCAGCGAGTTGCCGCCCAGGCGGTTGTTGCCATGCACACCGCCAGCGACCTCCCCCGCAGCGTACAATCCTGGGATGGCCTTCCCGTCGGCACCGATGCAGGCAGAGTCCGTGTCAATCTCGAGGCCCCCCATGCAGTAGTGGATCACGGGCGTGATGATGGCCACGTAGAAGGGCTCGCTTTTCACTGCGGGACCGTCGATGACATTATGATAGAACTTCTTGCCCGAGCCAGTCTTTCCGCTTGCCTCGTCCCAGGACTTGCCGCTGGGGTACGCTGGATAGGAGCCACCGTCTGGATCTTTCTCTGTCTTCTTCGCAGCCTGGTAGTGAGCGGCGTGCGTCTGCTCCAACACAGAAAGAGGAACACCCATGTCCTTGGCCAGTGCGTCGCCTGTCTCGTAGAACTTCATGACGCCGCGGCCGGTGTAGTGCTTGCAATGCCACGCGATCTCAGAGGACGCAGCCTTGTTCAGGCAGAGTCGGAAAGGCGGCTTGTTCTTCCACATCTCGCCTGTGACGTAGTCGCGTCGTCCCAGCTCGTTCGCGAAGCGCTTCCCGTTTGCATCTAGTACAAGACCGCCGACGCCACGGAGTGCCTCGGCGGCCAAGAACTTGATCTTCGCGTCCGGGTCGTCGGGCTTCACCAAGCCCGTGGGGTGCACCTGGACCCATTCCAAGTCGATCGATTTGGCGCCGATCGCCTCGCCCATCTTGATCCCGTCGCCGGTGCAATGCTCGCCGTTGGTGGTGGGCAGGTGCATGAGGTCGGGCCGGTACTGCGCAAGCAGCGAGTTGCTGGTGAAGTCGGCGCCAAAGCCGCCAGTGGCCAGGATCACAGGGCCGTGCTCCTGGAACTCCGCGCCGCCCTTCTCGTACGCGCAGCCCACGCAAACCTTGTTGGCGGTCAGCAGCTTGGTGGCCTTCGCCTTGGTAATAATGCGCGCCTTGTCGCTCCTCTCCGCGATCTTCTCCACCATCTGGATGAGGGCATAGGTGATGGTCATGCCAGGGAATCGCTCTGCGCCTCGGTGCGTCCTGGGTGCCGAGTGGCCGCCCAGGCGGGCGACCAGGGACAGGTCGAGGTTGAACTTCTCCACCAGCCAGTCCACATCGGCCCCGCTGTTGCCGCACAGGACCTTGACCAGCTCGGGCTTCTTGGCACCGCCCTTGAGGGTGTCGTTTGTGAACAGAGTGATGGTGTCATCGATGCCCTTGTCCTTCTGCGTCTTGGTCTCTGCACCGTTGATGCCGCTAGTGGCCTTGGTGGAATTGCCGCCGCAGAAGGAAGACTTGTCCAACAACACGACCTTGCCGTTGTTCTCTAGAACCGTGTTTGCGGCGGACATGCCGCCAAGACCGCCCCCAACGACGATGGCCGTGTCGGATGGAAAAGGTGTGGCCATGGTTGCCCGACGAATGTATGGCGGGGCAATAATAAAATGTTAGGTGCAAGCCCTAAAAAGACCGGCTGTAGACCCTTGCCAGTGGTGCAAACCAGGCTTGAGCCAGACGGCCAGCTTCGGGAAGAGGAGGGGAAGGAGAGGGAGGAGGAGGAGCATTGACGACGACAGCATCTCGAGCCCTGGCGCGGCCGTTCTCGTGGGGGCAGACCTGCTGGAACAACCCACGGGCCGGACGACCAGGCGAGAGCGCGAAACGAACCCATGCGTCACTGTGCTCGGCGGGCTGCCGAGTCATGATGTGTGCAACATCCGCGGCACGCGCGCACTCCACCGTGCGTGTGTCGATCCCGCGGGCGCTCAGGTCGGACGGCCCTGGCATGCGCGATGGAAACCACCCTGCGCTCACACGAGAACCACTCGCACGCGGCACGTGTGATCGTTCGTGTGACGGACGTGCGCTGCACGTGCTTTAGACGCACGCCAGTGTGTGTATGTGTGTGAGTGAGTGTGTGAGTGCGTGTGTGTGTGTGTGTGTGTTTGCAGTTGTGCGTGTCCGCTCAATACGAGGTTGGACGTCACATGCAAGTGCAACCAATGGTTGCCTGACGATTCATGCTGGGCGCGCATCTTGTCAAAGCTAGACATGCCCACCGCCGTGGGGCGCCACAATAGAACGAGTCCGCGCTCCAATATTGAAGATCGACTCGGCCACGCGCGTGAACGAGGAAGAGAAGCGAGGGAATGCGTAACGTAGCTGTGATGCGTGGCAGGACCAATCAATATCGCAGAAATTGCTCCTCAAGCACTCGGTCAGGCCTCTCGAGCACACCGAAATTGGAACTTATAGAGCCGACCTCTCGAGAGGATCAGCTGCTTTACAATTCAGCGCCGCAGCTTCAAACTCGACCATGAATTCGTGGCCTAGGCTCTATACTTGATGCGCGGTCTAGAAACTTCGCTTGACGCGACAGAGCCTTGCAACTACCTTGGCCCGTGCGGACGAGCCAACATCACCACGGACGTACCCGTGATGCGAATCTGTACACGTGTAACTATCACCAACCAAACGGCATCGCATGCGGTCTGGCTCTCCTATGTACAATGCTTCCTGAAGAGGGCCTTCCAAAAGCCGCCACCGTGCCACCCCTGGCACGCTTGAGGCGTGGCAGACCGCCCGGTGCTGCCCGGTATAGGGTTCCACTGCTCCTCTCAGGGGAGGGGCCCCCCTCTCGACACGCAGTGTGTGAGTGCCCCGTCCCTGCCTCCCGGGGCTCCCTGGAATCGGCGGCGAGCGAGGGGGGGGAAGTGAGAAGGAGAAGGCCGTCTCAGAAGGTTCGAAGTCCCACAGGCTTCTGAGAAGTTTTCGAAGCCTTTCCCGACGACAAGAAGCGACTTCTCAGAGGGCGCGAGGGCTTCTGAGAAGGACTTCTCCTTCTCAATGCCCGCCCTCTCCCGCCGCCGAAGGCTGCCCTGGTCCCTCCAGAGCGTCCAGCGTGGCTTCCGAGGCGGCCGAGGCAGTTCCCCCCAGGGCCGCCAGTAGTGGTCCCGCGATCGCCCCCCCCCGGCGGCCGAAGCTTGCATCAAGGCGGCCCAGGGGGGGCCCCCAGATGGCATCGGGAGGGCTCCAAGAGAAGCCCCGAGGAGCCAAACGTCATGGGATGCACACTGCAGGCAGTGGTTTTGGAACTCACCGCGCTGAGGCTCTCCCGATCCTCGGGGCACGCGGTGCCATGCGTCAACGGTCTGCTTGGCGCTCCTCGACGACCAGAGATCAAATACACTGCCGGGATGGCACGATCGTGAGGGGCAGCGGCAGGGGGGGCACAAGCTCAGGGGGGGAAAGCATCGACCATCACCTAAGAGATCGACGACAGGCCCCCGATAGGAGATCCCCACGCTCCTGATCGGGGGGGAGGGCGTTGGGCCCCTGTCGGCGGTGAATGGGCGATTGGGGGTCGATGCGTCCCCCCTTGAGCCCATCTCGCCCTCCTCCTCCTCCTCCTCCTCCTCCTCCTCCTCCTCCTCCTCCTCCTCCTCCTCCTCCTCCTCCTCCTCTCTCCTCCTCCTCCTCCTCCTCCTCCTCCTCCTCCTCCCACAATTACTCAATATGAATACTACTCTCCCTCTTCCCCTGATGATGTGCTGGGGAAGTTCGCCCCCCCCCCCGCGTCCTGCTTTTTTACACACAGGATTCCCGGGAGTTGGGTTTTCGCTTGCATTTTTTTCAAAATGCTGCTCTCGCTGAGGCGCGGGCCTCATTTTCGGGCCTCCGCTCGTTCCGAATCGTGTTGCCGCTGCAGCGTTGGCCTCATTTCCGCGCTTCAGCTCGTTCCGAATCGCGCTCCCGCTGCAGCGCTGGCCTCATTTCCGCGCTTCCGCTCGTTCCGAATCCTGTTCCCGCTGCAGCGCTGGCGTCATTTCCCGTGCCATGCCACGGCATGCAATGCAATGCGAGGTTGATACTACGCTTTGCGGTGCTCTTCTACGCCATGCCACGCCGTGCTCTAAAATGCCTCGCGTACCCTTTCGGGATCATTGCCCTGCTCGACATCCGACTGTGCGAGTAGAGAGGGGATCTGCGCCATGGTAAGGGATGGGAGGGAGGGGTAGGATTTCAGATATGACGCGAGCGCACCTAGCTTGTCCTCCTCCCCCCCCCCTCCCCCTCCCCCTCCCCCTCCCCCTCCCCCTCCCCCCCCTCCCTCCTCCTCCTCCTCCTCCTCCTCCTCCACCCCTCCTCCTCCTCCTCCTCCTCCTCCACCTCCTCCTCCTCCTCCTGCTCCTCTCCTCCTCCTCTCCTCCCCTCCTCCTCCTCCTCCTCCTCCTCCTCCTCCTCCTCCTCCTCCCCCTCCCCCTTCTCCTCCTCTCTCCTCCTCCTCCTCCTCCTCCTCCTCCTCCTCCTCCTCCTCCTCCTCCTCCTCCTCTCCTCCCTATCGTTGCCCCCGAGATGGCGGGGCCTGCCGCAGGCAGCCGGGTTCAAACGATCATGACCCTGCAGTACTCGCGAGCACGGCGCCCACTGCCCACGCACGGCCCTCGGCCATGTGCGGGGCTGGGCTCCAGCCCCCCTGCGCGATATCGAAAACCTCCGACGTCCTCAAGATGGAACGGCCAGCACGGCCCCCCAAGACGTAGATCCGACCACCCACCACGGCACCGATGGCCGCGTGGCGCCCTTTGCCCATGGATGGTAGCGTCTCCCACGGAGCAAGCTCGGGCATGAAGCGCTCCACGGAGCTGAGCACCCCATCCTCGGAGAACCCGAAACATGCACGATCACACGCCTCCGGGCGTCCGCGCAGGGACCTCCGCCAGCGCAGGATCTCCCCCCCCCCCTCAAGACACACGCCTGCCTGGAGGCACGCGAAGCGCGGGCTGGGAGGCGCTTAAGGCGCTGCCGACGGGCGCCGAAGAGGCTGCAGGGCACCAGCTGAGAAGCAGCCCGCGCCCGTGCGACTTCTCTTGATATGCGAGTGTGTTTTATTGTCTGGCCCCCTGGTCCTCATTGCGGCCCCCGCACATGTACACGTGGCCGAGTGCCGCCGCTGCGACAGACCAGCCGCGCCGGTGCCGCATCGGAGGCATCTCGGCCCAGTCCCGCACCTCCGCGTCGAAGCGCTCGACCGAGTCGATGCCCCAGAACTGCTTCGCGCTCGTCTCGGGGCCCTCGGGGTTCGGGGCGAGGTGCCTCGGAGTCGCGAAGCCTCCGCAGACGTATAGCCGCCCAGAGACCACGGCGCCAGCTGCGCCGTAGCGCGCGCACCGCATGTTCCCGACCGCCTCCCACTCGCCGACCTCTGGATTGAAGCACTCCGCGGAGGAGTGGCACCTGTTGAGGTCTCGGCCGCCGCAGATGTAGAGGCAGCCCCCGATGGCGCCGCCAGAGGCCCACGCCCGGCGGCTCTTCATCGGCGGCAGCGTCGACCAGCAGCCGCGGCGCGGGCTGAAGCACTCGACCAGGTCTACTGGGCCAAGCCCGTGGGAGCCCCCACACACGAACAGGCACCCCTGCATCGCCACCCCGGTCGCCCACATGCGGCCCTGACCCATCGGCGGCAGCGCCTCCCACGCGCCCGTCTCCGGGCGCAGGCGCTCCGTGTGGCCAGTGTCGGCGCACTCGCCGCCGAAGGCGTAGACGTAGGAGCGAAGCTTCGAGCCCCATGCGCCCTGCCTGACCGCGCGCGCGGTGGCCCGCAGGGCACACGCCTCGTGCGACTGCAGGTGCTCCGAGACCGCCGCCGCCAGGTCTTCCACGTACAGCAGCGGCCCCAGCGTGGAGGCGTCCGCGAACCGTCCCCTCGCGCGGCACCTCCGGCCGATGACGCGCAGGTTCCGCAAGATCGCCGCGCGACCCCTTGCAGAGCTCCTGTTGGCGGCCGTCGGCAACGCCCCGAGTCCCAGGGGTAGCCATGATCTGAGGCCAATGGATTTTTCTCAGAGTGGGGGGCCGAGCGGTCTTACGCTGCCCCCGCGGTGCGGATTCGCGACTCTCGCCGCACAGTCTCGCACGCGACTGCCTGCTGTGCGCGAGAGTGTGTGTGTGTGTGTGTGTTTGTGTGTCTGTGTGTGTTCGGAAGGATCACAGACCTGAGGCCCGCGCCCGCGAACTTCTCCCGCAGCCCGCTCCCGTGACCCGCGCTCGCGACCCGCTCCCGCGCCCACGACCCACCCGCTCCCACGACCTTCGCCGCCCGCGACCCACGCCCGCGCTCCGCGCCAGCCTAGAGCCCGCCTCCGACCCCTCACCCCCCCCCCTGCGACCCGCTTGTGTCCTGTCCACAGTTTGTCTGCCACGCTGGCTGGGTCCTTGAAGAAATAGAAGAATAGCCGAGAGATTTTCCGTTTGTTGATTTGAAAGTGCCCGCCCACCGCATACCACGGATCAGCGGCCACTTTGCCATCGGTCCGAAACTGTCCTGCTGTATTTTTCCATACGAGAAGCGGCGAGAGGGGCGGGCTCCATTCCAACTGCGGACTTCAAGGACATCCACCCCGGCTGCGTTCGACCTGCGACCTGCCCGTAGCTTACCCGCCGCGTGCGACATCTGAGACATCGGCGCCTGCGCCAGGATCACTTCTCATGTGTGAAGATTGCCGCTTCAGCAGACACGCGCGCGCAACCTGCACGCGGCCCGCCACGTGCCCCGCCTGCGACCCGTCCGCCACTTGCCCGCCTCCTGCCTGTGACATCAAAGAACCGGCCCCGCACCTTCTTCTCCCCGGTCCGAGTGATGGGTCCCATGATGCCCCCTTTTGGGCAAGGGATGCTTTGTACCACCACATAACCGCTTCCGCACCTGCTCTGACCAGAGTCACATGTTGTTCCCTTCGGACACGGGGCGTATCGCACGCGAGCCCCTTCCACGGTTCCCTCACCCTCATCCGCAAAGGCGGGCTCTACTTGGGGGCTGCTGGGGTGCCAACCCCCTCGGCGGTGCCTCAGAGTGCGGCCGCTCTGGCTGGCCAGCTGGCCCTTGGAACCTCTTGGGCCAAGGGCTGAGGGGGGGAATCCTAGAACTTCGACGCCTCGCTTTTTCCGGAATAGTTTCTTGACGGTCCCAGGGCCATGGCCCCCCCAAAAGGCCGAAACCTGTCAGAAACCTTCCGTCGCGATCTCTTCGAACCGGGAAGCGGCCTGGCTTCTAGAGGCCTCCTGGAAGAGGTCGGAGTACATGGGGTCGGAGGATCGCGCCGCGTCGCCGATGCATCGGCGATACGTCGCCGATGCAACGCCGATGCATCGGCGACATCGGCGATGCATCGGCGACGCCAGCGCGGAATGTCGGGCTACACGTCGAACCGCATCGCCGACGCGCCGACGATGCGGCGCGATCCTCCGACCCCCGTCTGCTCGGACCGCACCCGGGGCCGGCCTGGAGCCCTCGGGCCAGAGGTGGGTGCTCGGCGGGCGGGGGGGGGGCCACCGCGCAGGGACGGGCCCGTCCTGTACCTCAGGCGGCGGGCGGCCCATGGGATGACGTCGTGGGCGCAGAAGAGGGCGGAGCCGAGGCAGCCGGCCACCTTTTGGGCAAGCGAGGGTCCCCGGGGGCGGCCCCTGCGCCCAGGAAGGGGGCAAGGCCAGGCAAGGCCAGGCAAGTCGCCGCTGTTTGCCCCAGGGGGGGGGGGGCGGCCCTCTAAGAGCTCGGCGGGGGCGCCGGAGCGCCGAAACCCAGGTGTCATAGCACAGATGTCATCCAGGGAGGGGGGCGGGGATAGCTTAAAGACCCTTTGTCCTCCGTTGCTCTGCTCCTGGAAGGGCTGGACAATCCACCCGGGCACGGACGCAACCATGTTTGCAAGCTTGGGCCCCAAGCAGTGCCATATTATTTCCTGGATGCGTTTGAGCTGTGGTGCAATCTCTGTGGTGTAACCTATGAATTGCGAGCTTTGCGGTGCAATCCACGGGCGCAAGCTATGCATGGAAATCTACGTGGTGACATGTATGGTTGTCCACGCTGTGGTGCATCTATCTGCTGCACGCTATGTGGTAGAATCTAGGTTGTGCAACCTATGTGGTGCGACCAATACTGAAGACCTCCCACCCGCAACTTGTTCGGCAAGGCCCATTCGGCCACGACTGCGGCTACTGATGGAAACTTGCTGGCACATCTCTACGGCCGCGCAGGCGTGCGCACGATCGCGTGCAGATCGGCCAGGTGGTTTGGCACAGCACATGCGGCCGCGATGGCACTTACCCGAGGAGGAGGAAGAGGAGGAGGAGGAGGAGGAGAAGGAGGAGGACGATGCTCCTTCAGATGGTAAGTCTCAAAGGCCGCACTGGCTCGCGGACGCTCCATTGCGGGGCGGCGGCTCGAGCTTGCGCGATATATCATGATGACGCCGAGCTCGGCAGCAGCGATGCCGATCGTACCGACGGTTGTGGCGAAGCGAAGCGAACGCCGGAGTCGTGCGCGCTCCACCGGGGAGCCCGCCCGTGTCCATTAGGGCATGGCGTGGAGGCCGTGGCCTCGACAAAGAAGATCACCAAACTATTCAAGCTTGTGAAACGCATGCAGGCTCACAGGATGTCCACCAGTCTGTACAGCAAGCGGCCTGGATCCATCGTAGGTCGTTCGTGTTGTTGTGCTCGTATTGTGTGATTGGGTGGCTGCCCTGTTCTGTTCCTCTACGGCCTCGCTGTCCAGACTGTGCAGGAAGCTGCGGATATCGTCGTCCCACCGCTTTGGCTGTCCCACTTGCTGTCGTCGTCTGCGCTGGCGTGTATTGAAATTCAGGTTCCATTCCAGCACTCTCCGGGCCCAGCGAGTCGTGGGATTGTGAGACACCGTATTCGCCCATCGCCATACCATTCTACGATATATATACAATACGTCTGGTACATCGCGCATGAGCATGAATGATTTCGCCCTCCGTGTGCTTCTGCGGATGAAGTCGGACCACAACTCCAGGTCGTCATTCCCCCCGCTGCTAGGCTGCGTGTCCTCGTCGTCGTTGCCTGCATCTTGCAGATTGAATGGGTTGGGAAAGTCGCTGCGTACGTCGGAGTCGGTGGAATCGTTGGAATCGTTGGAATCGTTGGAGTCGCGTGGATTGGTGGATCCCTTACTGTGGTGGTGGGTGTTATTTTGGGCTACTGCTGGGTCGTGGTGCGGTGTCGGTGCAGCTGTGCGTCTCCTCGGAGTCCCTGTGATTAGTCTGATCATGCGTCGTTGCGTTCGTCGTAGCTGCTGCTTGAGGGGCTCTGTCAGAGTCCAGGTTTCTGCGCCGTACGGCATAGTAGGGATGACTGTACCCTTGTAAAGTCGCAATCGATGTCTCAGTGGGTGGTGTTTGCTGGTGAATTCTTGTCGGTGGCAGCTAAAACACGCCCACGCAGCTAGAATCCGGTGCTTGACTTCGGTCGCGGCGGCGTCGTAGAAGGTGATCGTCTGGCCTGGGTGCTTGATGGTGCTGGTTCGTGGTAGGATTTCGATGCCCATCCCTCTTACTGTAGCCGTCTGGTCACGGTTGCGAAGCTGGTTGGTCATGATTTTGGTTTTGGTTGGGTGTAGCTCCAACCCATGTGGCTTGGCAGATGTGATCAAGTCGGAAAGCAATATTTTCTAATTGTGTAGTGTTTGGTTGGTCAGCAACATGTCGTCTGCGAAGCGGAGGTTCGTGAGTGTCGAATCGTCGGCGTGGCCCAATTGAACGCCCCGGCGTTTCTCTGCCAGTCTGGGACCAGCGGTGCTAGGATATGTTGAAGCAGGGCGCTGGAAAGTAATCAGCTCAACGGATCTCCTTGTTTTGTGCCGCGACGTCGGTCGAAGGGTCTGCTGGTGGTGTCGGTGCGCACCAGGGCTGTCTGGTCACGATACAGGCGTCTATGAAAATCCACGTACCCCAGTAAAACGCCCTGGCGGTGTAGTGCTGCCCACAAGCTGTCGTGTTCAACTTTGTCGAAAACTTTCTTAAAATCTATGGCGGCTATCCATAGATGCTGGTTCCATTCAGCAGCTCTGTCTCGTATGATGTTAAAGGTAAAAAGATGATCACGCGTGCCCCGGCCAGGTCGGAAACCAGCTTGGTCGTCAGGTTGTTGTCGGTCCAAGGATGGTTGTAGTCTGTTGTGAAGTAGTCTGCTGAAGAGCTTGTATGGCAATGGTATGGTGCAGATCGGGCGATAATTCTGGGGAAGAGCTAAATCTCCCGATTTAGGAATTACTGTGATGACGGTCTTTCTCCAGTTGGCTGGCGTGGGAACGTCTACCTTGATGACTGTGTTGTACAGTTGCAATAGAGCGCGTTGCAATTCTCGGCCTGGTTGTTGGAGCATTTCAGCCCGAATGCCGTTGGTGTCTGGTGCTTTGCCGCCCTTGAGTTGTGATATTGCTGCTGTGAGCTCTTCTTCAGTGAAGGGTGGGACCTGCTGCGGTGTGCACGTTGCGTCAGCTGGTCGATCCCCCGCGATGGAAGAGGCGTACAACTCGGCGTAAAAATCTGCGAATGTGTCCGCGATCCCTTGTCTGGTTGTCTGCTTGACACCGTCGCCCCCCATCATGTCAGGAATGAGCGTCTTCCTTCTCCGGGTTTTGACGGAGCTGATGTGCTTCAGGCCCTTGCACTGCTCCAGAATTCACTTTATACGACCCCTCCGGTTGGCGCGGTTTTGCCGTCGTATGTTATGCTGGATGTTTTTGCTGATCGCTCGTCGGGTGATGGTGTCTGCGGCGGGTGTGCCTTGGCGTCGTTCGACAAAGTCTGCAATGATGTCGTCGTGACGTTGGTGCTGAGGGTCGCTTGCAGTGGTTGCGTCCGTGCGTGACGGCGTCGCCTCGGCATTCATTCACGCCGTCGGCTGCAGAGGCGCACATGCTCTGCTCGATGATGGTGCTCAGCTCCTGTGGGTCTGTCGGCAACTCTCCGGTCTGAACTTGGAGGCCCAAGTAACGCTGGTACCTGTCGAAGTTGACGTTCGCCCAGCACTGGCTGCGGGAAGCGGCATTTGAAGACATACTCCTCGAAGAGCGCCTGGCGTTCGATGCTGCTCGCGCGGGGAAGAGAATGCGGAGCATAACGGCTTTGTGGTCCGAGTTGAGATCAACGATGTTCGAGGCTTCGGCGTCGAGGCACAGAGGGAGCATGCTTCGATCCACAAGTATATAATCGTACTGTCGCGGGTTTCCCGCGGTCGTGGTGTACATAATTTGCTTGTCTGGCGGTTTGCGGAAGAACGTGTTCGTGATCGCGAGCCTCTCGGTTGTGGCCCACTGCCGCAGCCATTGACCTCTTGAGTTTTCGTCGCCATATCCATGGGCGCCTACAAATCGAGACGAAACATCGTTGACTGTCCGAGATGTGCCTGTGGATGCTTGCTCCGACCGCGGTTGTGCACCAACCTGGGCGTTGAAGTCTGCAGCAAGAATGGCCCGTATGTTGCGCGTGCGGGACTCCTTGAGCATGGCGCCAATCCCGTCGCACATGCCTTGTATGTGTGCGTCGGTATGCCCGGTATGCGGAAAGTATGCTGAGACCAGCTGTATTCGGATGCGCCCCTTTTTGATGATCATTGCAGCGAGCCTGGCATTGACGGCCTGGAACTATGATATGTAAGACTTCCAGCGTTTGTGCACGAGGATTGCGACACCATGGCACCACTGGTCGTTTCCAGAGCCTGCGAAAGCGTGCCCCTCGACCGTAATCCACAATTCCTTTTGCTCTGTCCTCCAAGTTTCGTTGATCAGGATGGCGTCCCAATGCTGATTCTGCACGTCACGTAGGAGTTCCTCGATGCGGTCATCACTTTCCAATGACCTCGCATTTTTATGGATGATGGTGAGTGCGGTGCAGCCCCTGTTCTTGATGGTTGCTGGCGGTGCCGGGGGAGCTTGGTCGGGGAGGGAAGGAAGGGGTGGTTGGGCATGATAACGGGCGCCGTCGTCGTCGTTGTCGTCGCGCTCTGTTCGTCCCTGGCGAAGCGGCAGAGATCGTAGAGATGCAATCGGGAAATCGCTGTCTGCGCCGCTGAATTTTCCTCGTCCTCCTCCTCCTGTACGTGGCGGTGGTCCTCGAAGGACAATGGTTGGATTGACTCGCAATGCTGGTCGGTGGTGGTCGATTCCGGTGACGCTGCTCGTCGGCGGTGGCGGTGATGGCGGTGATGGCCATGATGGCGGCAATGCCGATGAAGGCGCCGCTGCTGGTGTCGACGTTGACGGTGATGATGTCCAGATGTCGGTGGTGAAGGTGGTTAGGATGATGCTGATGATGACGACGATGACGACGATGATGCTGCTGATGCTGATGATGACGATGCTAAGGATGATGACGGTGATGGTGATGGTGATGCTGATCATTATGATGATGCTGTTGATGATGATGATGATGATGATGCTGCTGCTGATGATGATGATGAGGATGCTGATGATGATGATGATGGTCGCACGCTGCAACAAGTTTATGGCAAAAGCCAATGAGTTCTGGCGGTTGTTATGTTGACATGCTTGCAGGGAGAATGCGTGTTGGTATGGCTTCGGCATATGCGCGCGTGTGGACGTTGTGGCAGCTGATGCAATGGATGATTGAACAACCTCTTTCGTTCTGAGATACACGAGCGGGCGCGCATGGCATTCTTCGACAAGGTTGACCGGGGGGTGGGTGGGGGTCGATACCACTTTTGGCTGGGATGGTATAAGCTCACATGAAACAAAAACATGCAGAACCAGAACCAACCATGCGGATGGCAATGCCCCGATGTGGACCCTCAAGTCTGGGCTTGAGAGTGTTGTAGAATGTTTCTCTTCTTCTTCTTCGGAAAGGGTCGGGCGTTGGCAGGACTGGGTTTAGTGGGACCTGGCTTAGTGATGGTACTGGGGAACGCCCCCCCGCCCCACTCCACTGACCAGCACTGCCGTCACCCGAAAAACACCAGCCGCGGCAGACCTGGCCCAACGATTCCAATCCATTCTGTGGACCTCGGGGCCCCATCGCTGACCGGCTCCCCTTGGGTACTACCCGGGGGCCCCGGCTGTCCCCGCAAAGGGAGCATCAACGCGGACCCCACGCGGGCGCCCACCGGGCCTGGGCCCCGCGAGGCGCCCCGCGAGGCGCCCGCGGGGCGAAGACCTGGGCGGCCCCAGCCGGGCCAAGGCTCTGCGGGCTCCAGCGGTGCCTCTCCGCGCGGGGCCCAGCGCGGAGGGGGCGAGCCGCCCAGGTGCCCGGCAGACACCCAGCCAGCTCAGAGGGCGCCCACGAGGCACCCACATGCGCCGATCAGGCAAAACCCCAGCGGACCCATACTTTTACTTATACCAACACCAACACGAACATATTCCCTTGAACAAATCATTCCGACGAACTCTTCGGAAACCACCAACGACGACGATGACGACGACGATAATCTCCACACCTTCGCCATGGCCTCCGAAAGCCGACGATGACAGCCGACGGCTGCCAGAGGCCTCCAAGGGCCACTGAGGACCGCCGAGGGCCACCGAGGGCCGCCGAGGGCTGCCGAGGGCCGTCGAGGGCCTCCGGTGGCACCCGAGGGCGCACGGCAAACGCGCGCGCGCACGGCGCGCGCGCTGCCCGACACCCTGCGCGGCCGTTGCCGCTGGCCTCCGCCCGCCCGACGGCGGCTTTCGCCCGCCCCCCTCGGAGCCACCGCCGCCATGCGCCCAGGGGCGGAGGGGGGCGAGACGCGGGGGGGCGCGCCCAGGGCGGGGCGTGGAGCAGCCAAGCTCAGCGCAAACCCAGCTCGGCCAGCTCAGAAAGAGTGCGCGGCCGTCTTCTGTGTGGGGGGGGCAGCCTCCCCGCCCCGGCTCGGGCAAGGTGTGGGGCCACCAGGGCCGAGAGCGGCGCCCGAACCCGGCTGAGCCAGACTCCCGCTTTCTGCAGGGTGCAGAGGGAGGCCAGTCCAGAAGAAACCTTCCGAAAGAAACCCAACCCTGAGACCCCAGGATGCCCCTTGATTGCTGGCGTGGGAGCGTCACGCCTTCCATGGCAAAACCATCGGAACCCAAGACACCCTGGAGGCAAGCAGGGTGCTTCTTGACATGGGCTTACACAGTGCTGCAGGATCCGGCGTTGTGGCTGAGCCCCGTTTGCGCTGAACCCCGTCACGTGCGCCCCGACAAAGGGGGGGAAGGCAGAGGGGGCCGGCCAGCTCAGCAGGCGGCCAGGCCTCTCAGAAGCCCCCCCCCGCCTTCTGGGGAAGCCGTCTCCTGAAGTGTGCAGCGTCCTGGGGAAGGAGGGCGGGAGGTCGTCCTCCGTCGTTCTTGGCCTCTGGGGGCCCCCGCTGGGCCCCCAGAGGCCGTGCGCAAAGCGACCCGGGGTGTGAAGGGCCAGTCCCGGGGAGCGGGTCGGGACCTTCCGCGGGCCGCGGGCGGAGCCCATGCGGGCCTCGCCTGTCCGGGCAGGCCTTCTCTCTGAAGCCGCAGGCTGTCTCCCAAGGCACGCGAGGGCTTCTGAGAGGCCCCCCCGCCCACTGAGAAGGCCGGCCCCCTATACTGAAGGCGGATTCTCGCTGGCGGACAAAGAGCCGTATAACATAAACTTGTCCGCCGCCTGGACAGCCTGCCCCAGGGAGGCCTGGCAGCTTAGACCCCTTATGGTGGCACGTCGGGGTATATACACTTTCCAGCCGCCGTGGGGCAGGCGTCCCCGACGGCGGAACAGTTTATGTTATACCGCTCCCCGTCGGCGAATCGCGAGGACGCACGAGGCTCCCGGGATCTGCTGGCCTTCCCCCCTTGCTCGGCGGGGGTTGGGGGTGGGGATGTCGACTCGGCCGGGGGCCGACCACGGCGCGGCCCCCTCGGAGCGCCGACCACGGCAGCCCTGACGCGGTGGAATCCCGCAGGTGTTTGGGCGAGCGAGCGTCCATGTTTTTAAATGCTTGATTCTTTGCTATTCGAACATCGAAATATACAGCGTCAGAATGATTTTTGCTACTATTTTCCATGACAAAAACATTGCGTCGACAGCTAAGCAGAGGGCGACTGCACTGGCGATGAGAGGCTTAAGCTGGGATGCCGTTGGAGCGAATTGTGCCACCACGCAAGGTGGAGGAGCAGGGAGAGGGCGCGGCCGAAAGCGGGGCAGACGGAGCGAGCGGCTCAGGGGGGACAGATCGCGCCCCGAGCTGGGTAGATAAAAGCATGAGGCAGGAAGGTGAAGGCCCTCTCAGATAATGACAAAACACAGCAGACACACATCGACTCTTGAAGTAGGTGGGCACTCGAAGCACACTGGGATCTGGGTATCCATGACAACCTGCTTTCAACGACCGACCCGTCGCGTGAGCACAATCTTTCGGAGGTCCGCGCGGACTTCTCGGGCTGGCGCTGCACCCCCCCCCCCTCCTGGCGCGCTACGCGCGCCAGGGGGTGGCGCCGGAAGCGCCGCCCAGGGCAGGGACTCCAGCGCTGTCCCGAGAGAGCCGCGCGGCTCCGAATCTTCATGATCAGACGCAGTTTTCTCAGCTGCACGCAAGAGTGACCCGAGGCAAGAGTGGCCTCTGGTGAGCGGTTTTTCAGGGGCCGCAGGGGAGCCCAAAAGAAGCGCGCAAGACGCCACTGCCGCTTCGCGTTCGGCGGTCGGAGGACCCCAAGGGGCCCGCGCCACAGGTCCCTCCGGCGAAAGGTCACTCTTGGACGCCACGAAAAGATCTACACCGACGCCCTCCGACGGACTTTGCATGTACCTTCAGGGAGGGAGGCGGTTGAAAGTCGCTGGCTCCCAGTGGTGATTCATACACCGCCTCCCTCCCCTGAGCCCCCAGGAACAAGCCATTGGAGGCTGTCTGTGTGTACCCAGCCATCGGGCTGCCGCGATTTCTTTCGATGCGCGGGCCCCGGAGAACTGGACCACTTCCCTAGGGCCCGTTTTTCGTCCTGAGTCGTCTTTTGAGGCTCCCGAGGCCCGGCGAGGGCCCCCAGAGGCCGAAAGCGGGCAACCGCCGCCCGCTCCCATTTTGTTTGGAGCGTCGGATCTCTATGGGTCTTTTTTGGTGGTGGATCTTGCGTCTTGTCGAATCCTGTGCAGCCTTTTGTTGTCCTCCTGGATCGGATGCAAGGGGGGGCCAGCGCAGCCCCCCGATCGCGAAGAGCCGCGAGCGCCCCCCGGGGCACGGCTTCGGACTCCCAGGGACGACCGGCCGCCGGCGAGGGGTGGGCGACCGAGGGGTGGGCCCATACCCCCTCGAGTCCCGAACAAACACTCGCGATGTTTCTTTTTTCCAAGCCATCCTGAGGTGTTGGGTCCCCGTTTTGAAGAGACAGGGCCCCGCGCTCCTTCTTTCCTTCCTTTCCTCCTCTTCCTCCTCTTCTTCCTCCTCCTCCTCCTCCTCCTCCCTCCTCCTCCCTCCTCCTCCTCCCCCTCCTCCTCCTCCCCCTCCCCCTCCCCCTCCCCCTCCCCCTCCCCCCCCTCCCCCCTCCCCCTCCCCCTCCTCCCCTCCCCCCTCCCCCTCCCCCTCCCCCTCCCCCTCCCCCTCCCCCCCTCCTCCTCCTCCTCCTCCTCCTCCTCCCTCTCCTCCTCTCCCCTCCTCCTCCTCCTCCCCTCCTCCTCCTCCTCCTCCTCCTCTCCTCCTCCTCCTCCTCCCTCCTCCTCCTCCTCCTCCTCCTCTCCTCCTCCTCCTCCTCCTCCTCCCTCCTCCTCCTCCCTCCTCCTCCTCCCTCCTCCCATCCTTGCCTCTGCTGGGCCACCCCTCGAGTCCTGAACAAACATCGCGACGTTTGTTTTTGGGTCTTGGCGCAATTCTCGGCCTCTGGGGGCCCTTGCCGGGCCTCGGGACCGTCCAAAAACGACTCAGCATGAAAAACCAGTCCCCAGGAAGGGCTCCAGCCCAGACTCTGGAAGGTCACGCTGCGACGGAAATCATGACGTGCCGCCCCCGAGCCGAGCCCCCGGAGGTCTGCAGATGTCCTCGGAAGTTTCCAGGGGTACGGTCAACACGTATGTAATGAGGATGCGCGGTGAGGATGCACGGGCCTTGAAAGGCCATGCCGACGCCTAAAGCGGCCAAGGGTGTGCCGAAGGGGAAGGATGCAAGGGTAACCTTGGAAAGTTGCTCATCCTTACTATGCGGGTTGACTGTATTTGGAGGTCTCCGGAGGCTCACAGAAGTCGCCAGAGGCACGCGAACCTGCAAAGTGTCAAGCACGACTTGTTTGGCGGCGAGTGGCCGATTGAGGGGTCGATGCTCTCCCGTGGGCCAAGCCCAGACATCAAGTATCGTGGCCAGGAAGCGGGCCCCAGGTGCGGGAATGGCGAAGCACGCCCGTCTTGATGTTTGACCAAGGCGTTTGAGATCTAGTGGCGACATCCCCCCCCGAGCCGATTCTAGAATAAGACGTAACACCGTAAAGACACGCTTTGGGAGGTCCGCGCGAATTGCTTGTGTCGGCGCTGGGCCCAACCAGGGGCAGCGCCGGAAACGCCACCAGGGGAGAGGGGCCCAGCGCTCAGCGCCGACCCAATAAATCCGCGCGGACCTGCCGAGAGCCTGTGATTACGCCACTGTTTCTTGCGTTCCCGAATCGCCCCCTCCCGTGTCTCGCCCCAACTGAGGAACGACCACCCGGGAGAGCTCTGCGCGCGCAGCGGGCGGCGCAGAGGCTTGAGCCTCGATGCTGGTGCGTCGTCGTTGTCGTCGTCGTTGTCGTTGTCGGCGTCGTCGTCGTCGTCGTCGTCGTCGTCGTCGTCGTCGTCGTCCTCTGTGATCACGCCGTTGTTTCTTGCTTTCCCGAATCGCCCCCCTCCCTTAGCCTCGCCCCCAGCTGAGGAGCGACCACCCCGGGAGAGCTCTGCGCGCGCGGCGGGCGGCGCAGAGGCTTGAGCCTCGATGCTGGTGCGTCGTCGTCGTCGTCGTCGTCGTCGTCGTCGTCGTTGTCGGCGTCGTCGTTGTCGTCGTCGTCGTCGTCGTCGTCGTCGTCGTCGTCGTCGTGGTCGTCGTCGTCGTCGTCGCCGCCGTCGTCGTCGTCGTCGTGGTCTCGTCGTCGCCGCCGTCGTCGTCGTCTTGGTGTCGTCGTCGTCCTCGTCGTCGTCGTCGTCGCCGTCGCCGTCTTCGTCGTCGTCGTCGCCGCCGTCGTCGTCGTCGTCGCCGCCGTCGTCGTCGTCGTCGCCGTCGTCGTCGTCGTCGTCGTCGTCCTTATCCTCGTCGTCGTCGTCGTCTGCTGCTCGGAGCGGGCTCCCCCTCAACTTGGATTCCCAGGCCCGGAGATCTGTGTTTTATTGATGCTTGCTGCTGCTTGGAGCTTTGGACTCTCTCCTGAAGTTCGGCCTCGGGGGGCTGTTTTCAAGCCCGGGGGCCGTAAGCCATAACTCAGGGACGAACAGATGCTTCTGGGGAGTGGGTCGGGGGCCCGCGGATTCAGCAAGGCTACGTCGCTGGATGCCTGGTAAGCCGTCGCGTGACACATGAGCGACGAGAAGGAACGGGCCTCACGCAAGATGATATTGCGACTGTACGCGGTGCCTTGCGCGGGCCGCCAGCACGGCACGCCACATTTGAATCGAGGGCGCCTAGGCGCGACCTTACCAACGCGGGCAGCTAGCGCGCGATTGTTGGCGCAATTCTCCGCTTGTCTGAGCTGCTCAAGTGGTCCGAGGGCTTCGAAGCCCGAGGACCTCACAGGACGGGGTCTGTCGCCGGACAGGTTGGGGGGCCCCAGGCCCCCGAGGCCTTCTCGGAGACCCACATCCCCAAACGGCCCGTTCACCCCGAATCACCTTTGACTCACTAGACGGTGTGGTCACTGGACCGCTTGGGGGCCCCCTGACTCCTCTCCTCCGCAAGAGCACGCCAGGCACTTCGCCGACATGCTGCCCGCGGATATCGGTCTGGCCCCCGCCGCGGTGGTCACACTGCGCACGCCCAGCCGCGATGCCGCAGCCAGTCCTCGCAGGGCTTCGACCACCACTCCTTCAGGCCACAGCCGTGCTCCTCGTCGGGGTCATCGTGCCTGACGTGCTCGCACGGCACCCCCACCCTGCCTAACGCCTCGGCGTAGAGGTCCGTGTTCTCCGCGGCCGGGCAGCACTCGTCGCCCACGATGCCGGCCAGGAAAGCCGGCGGCGCCCCGGCGGCCGCGGCGAGGTGCAGCGAGGCCTCCACCGGCGGGTAGCCCTGGTCCGCGCGCCAGGGGCTCATGAAGCCGCTCCGCGGGGTGAGGGTGTCCACCGCGGGGTAGATGAGGATCTGCAGCCCCGGCCTGGCGCCCGCCTCTCTTGAGCAGGGACCGACCGTCCCGGCATTCCTATAGTCCTACCACGAAATGTTCTTAGAACCCAAAAATATTCGAATAACAAAAACAATGCTCTTAGAACGTAAGCCCGGTGTGGTAAAATAAGACAGACTCCGCCAGAAACGTTCTAAGAACATTTCGTGGAAACCACTTTTAAAAGGTTCTTAGAACTTTGTTTGGTAGGGCTATAGGCGAGCCAGGACGCTTCGTCACTGCTTGACTCTCGGGCGCGGGCAGAACCGGGTTTTTCGGGGGGCCCGGCTCAGTGACGTGCGCTGGGGGACGTCCCCCGACGCCGCCCCGTTCCACTCTGACCGGGATTGCCGCCGCCCCGAAAAGAAAAACACCAGCTATGCACGGCAGACAAAATTCAGATAGTGATTCAGACCAGAATGGAGGGGCTCCGGGGCCCTACCACTGACCGGGTCCCCTCACCTGGAGTCTCGGCTATACCCGACGCCTCCCCGCGCAGCGCCGCGTAGCCGGCCAGGTGGCCGCCGGCGGAGAAGCCCAGCGCGCCGACGCGCGCCGGGTCGCAGCCCCAGGCTGCGGCCTGGCGCGCGACCGCCCGGGCGCATGCCGTCCAGTCCTCGAGCTGGGAGGGCCAGAAGTGGCCCTGGGAGACGCAGCGGTACTGCAGGACGACCGCGGTGATGCCCAGCGTGGTCAGCCAGATCGCGATCGGCTGGCCCTCGCCGCCGTGTATATCCGACTCGTCGTAGTTGCCGCCCGGGAGGACAACCACGATGGCGCCCGTCTTGAGACAGGCGGGCGGATCGTAGCGCACGAACAGCGACTTGTCCAACCTTGGGTCCGCGTCTGGGCGCAGAATCTGATGCGATGGTCTCGCTGGCGGCACGTTGAAGCCATCGGGCAATCCAAGCTCGTCGTCGCCAGGAGGTGCACCGCTGCCCTCGTTCGCATCGATGCTGTACTGGCCCTCGAAGGCGAGGAGCGCGCATACGACGAGCGTCTTCTCTCTGCCGCTCGCGGGGTCACCGAAGCTGGTGTCGTCGGCCAGCACGGCCCCGCTCGGCAGCAGGTCCCGCACCTCCGCCGTCACCTCCCGGCCGGCCGACGTCAGGAACACGCGCTCCGCCTCCCGCCCGGGCCTCCAGATGTGGTCCGCGGCCCCGTAGAATGCCTGCAGGACCAGCGGGCCGAGGCGCGCAGCCGCGGCGCCGTCCACCCGCAGGGAGGAGCCCTGGGGCACCTCGATGGTGACCGTGGCCTGCCGCTTCTGGAAGAAGGAACAACTGCACAGACATAAACTGTCGGAGCTCCGCGCGAACTTCCCGGATCGGCGCCCCTGGCGCGCGGAGCTCGCCAGGAGCGGCGCCGGAGGCGCTGCCAGGGGGGCCTCAGCGTCGATCCAAGAGGTCCGCAGGGGCCCCCGACAGTTGATTCCCAATCCTCCTGTGTTGGGTCCTCGTTTTGAATCCGAAGCGCAGCGCGCCTCCATCTCCTTCTCCTTATCCTCCCCATCCTCCCTCCTCCTCCTCCTGCTCCTCCCCCTCCCCCTCCCCCTCCTCCATTCATGCTTTCCTCCTCCTCCTCATCCTCGTCCTCCGCCTCTTCCTCTCTTCTTCCTCCTCCTCCTCCTCCTCCTCCTCCTCCTCCTGCTCCTGCTCCTCCTCCTCCTCCTCCTCCTCCTCCTCCTCCCCTTTTCCTTATAAATGAATCCACCCTGTCGCACCCCGAGACTAGTCGAAAGGGCGGGCCAGGCGTTTCGCCTGAGACGTCTTCACCACGTATGACCCTGAAGCTCAAACATTGGAAGCAATTTCACAGATGGAGGGCGTGTGGTTTTCAAATGTGGCTCTCGCCTTAGCGCCGCGCGCTCTCGTCGATAAACACTGCAAGAGCTTTGCAGATTGAGGGCGGGTCGGTTTCAAGATGTGGCTCTCGCCTCAGCGCCGCGCACACTCGGCTTAAATCTTTGTAAGAGTTGAATCGACCTCAGTGCACTGAGGGCGGTTCCTTTTCAAGATGTGGCTCTCGCCTTAGCGCCGCGCACATTCGTCTTTAATGCTTGCAAGAGTTCCATGGGGGTCCCATGGCCAACGTGCCAGACATTGCGTTCTGGAATAAGATCAGGACTGCCAGTGCGCAACAGGTACAATGATTCGCGGTGTTGAAGTCCCAAGAGTGGCGTTCTGGCGCGATTCAGGATCGTCAAAACACAGTCAGGCTGATTCGTGGCGTTGGAGTCCCGAGAACGGTGTTTCGGTATGCTTCAAGATCTTCAAACGGTGTCTCCCAACGGGGCACTTCCCTCAGTGGGAATGAACCCTTGTAGGGGCCTGTGAAGAGGAAGCTTGGAGGGAAGGATTATTCCAACATCGCTGATGAGTGTTAGGTTTGTACCGGTCCTCCTCCTCCCCGTTCTCCTCCTCCTCCTCCTCTTCCTCCTCTTCCTGCCCTGGCCAATTACGGCACACCCCTCACGCGCCTCGTTTCGGTACACCCCTCACAGGTATCGTGCCCCACAGGGAGCTCCACCTAGGGCCCACTGGGTGCGTTCGCATGGCGCCGCCGCGGCCATTTCGGCACACCTCTCACACATTTCCAGACCTCTGCAGGGAGCTCTTTATTGGGCCCCAGTGGGTGCGTTCGGTAATAACGCCACTTTTGCCACTTCGGCATGCACCACATGTGT
Organism: Prorocentrum cordatum; assembly: GCA_963575745.1. Lineage (NCBI taxonomy): Eukaryota > Dinophyceae > Prorocentrales > Prorocentraceae > Prorocentrum > Prorocentrum cordatum. The sequence continues at coordinate 242,726 of CAUYUJ010001481.1, read as the reverse complement.
TCCCTGCCCCCCAGGGAACCCCACAAAGTGCCCCGATGGGTGCGTTCGCATGGCGCCGCCGCGCCCATTTCGGCACATCCCTCACACGTTTCCTGCCCCCCCCCCCCTCCCCCCCACTGTCCGGGGAGCTCCACCTAGGGCCCCATGTGCGTGCGTTCGCATGGCGCCGCCGCGCCAACTTCGGCACACACACACACAAACACACAAACACACAAACACACAAACACACAAACACATAAACACACAAACACACAAACACACGAATACACAAACACACAAACACACAAACACAGAAACACGGAAACACAGAAACACAGAAACACAGAAGCACACAAACACACACAAACACACACACACACACACACACACACACACACACACACACACACACACACACACGCGCACACACACACACACACGAAACGGTTTCCTGCCCCTCTCAGGGGGGTACACCTACGGCCTCAGTGTTGTGCGTTCGCATGGCGCCGCCGCGCCCGCTTCAGCACAGCCCTCATACGTTCCCTGCCTCCCAGGGGGCTCAACCTATGGCCTCAGTCGGTGCGTTCTAAATGGCGGCCACCGATTTCGGCACATCCCATCAACAGGAGCGCGTTCTGCAAAATGCGCCCCCCAAGGGCTCCGCCTAAGGCCTCAGCCGACTCTCGCGGGGAGCTCCACCTGGTGCCTCACTGGTTGTGTTCGTATGCCCCCCCCCCCCCCGCGCTTTTCCTGCCCCCCCAAGAGGTTTGCTCTACCTAGGGCTACACCGTGTGCGTTCGCATAGCGCCGCCGCGCCAACTTCGGCTTCCTCGTCACTCAGTTCCTGCCCCCCAGGGGGCTCCACCTGGGGCACCATTGGGTGCGTTCGCATGGCGCCGCCACGCCCATCTTGGCACATCCCTCATGAGCATCGTGCTCCGCAAGGAGCCCCAGCTGGGGCCCCGCTGCTTGCATTCGCAGGGCGCCTGCCGATCCCACTTCGGCCCCGCCCTCCTGCGCTCCCTGCCTCCCAGGGCGCTCCACCCAGGGCCCCCATGCGCGTGCGCTCGCATGGCGCCGCTGCGCCGGTCTCGGCACGACCCGCACGCGCCTCCTGCAGCCCCATGGGTGATGAACGAACAACACACACCCATACCCTTGGGGGAACGTTGGGAGGCGAACTGGCTATGGGTATGGGTGCGGGTTGTCGGATCCTGGGGGGGCGCTTCCTTTCGAGCGGGGGACCCCATCCGACAACGCGCACCCGTATCCCCCTCCGACCCACCTATGGGTATTATGGGTGCGTGTTGTTCGCTCGTCAATGGGAGCCTCACCTGGGGCCCCAGTGGGTGCGCCCGCGCCGCGCCGCCGCGGCCATGCGGCACACCCCTCGCGAGCTTCGTGCCCCCCCCCCCCCCTGGAGATCTGCTCCGCCTGCGGCCCTCGTGGTGAGCGCTCGCGCGGCGCCCCGCCGCCGCTGCCCCTTCGGCACGATGCGACCCCCACAAGCATTGTGTGTCTCGCACGGGAGGAGCGTCGCCTGCCTCCCAGTGGAGGTGCTCGCATGTTTGGACGCCCGAAATGGGCACGGAAAGAATGGGTACAAGAAGGGGTGCATTTTTTCCGTACCCATTTCGTTCGTGCCAAGCATGGCACCGCCCGCGCTCATATCTCGGCACGCCCGCAGGGAGCCACGCGCGAAGTTGCGAAGGCGGGGCACGCCAGTGCAAGGCACCCGGGCACTTGGGCGGCACTCCGCACGTCGCGCTGTCCTCTCACACAGCTCGCGCGGCGCGGTGCTGTATAGCGCAAGTGCAGCCCGCGGCGCTGCTCTTCTCACTAAGCCGTCCTCCCAGGATCCCTCGTCCTGCTCTTCGTGCCCCCGTCCTCCTGCTCCGTGGCGCGTCGATTTGCGACTCGGGTCGTGAGAGTGTGCGCGAATGGGGGGCTCTGGGTGTGGTCTGACGCTTCTTGGCGAAGCGCTCCAGGGTGCTGCAGACCCCTCGGTGTGTCCTCGTGCGTTGCGCGGTCCTGTGTGCAGCCGCCTCGCGTTGAGAGATGGGTTGGGCTCTTCGCCAGGCTAACGACTGTGCCATTTTTTCTTCTTCGAGCTTCTGCGCCTGGGCGCCGCCGCCCCGCGGGGCCCACCCCGTGCCTCGGCGCCGGCCCCTTGCCCTGGGCCTCGCGGCCGGCGTGCAGGCATCCCTCCAGTAGGCCTCGATCTCCCGCGCCCCGTACCTGCCCCGGTAGAAGGCGGAGATCTCTGCAAAGGTATACGCGGCGCCGTCTTCGGGATCGGTGCGCCTCTCTTCGCCCATTGGCCTTCTGAACGGCCCCCGGCGGCGCGGGCCAGAGGAGCTCGATCCAGCATGGCCGGAGACGAGACGGCCACGACATGGGGGGGGGAGGACTTCCAGCTTGCCCTCTGGGCGGGTGCTGTTTGGCAGATCAGCGCTTCCGAGCCAAGCCCTTCGAACATCTTTTGTGGATCGCAGGTCTTGACCCGCCCCGACCGCCTGCACAGGAGACTGGACCAATGGGGACCGCGAGGAGGTAGTGATTCCAAGATTGAGTGCATGGCTCCCAGATGGTTCCAGGTAGCCAGAGATGGCCTCTAAGACTCTAAGAGTGGGCCAGACAGCCCCATTGGCCCAAGATGGCCTTTCACATGTCCACAATACGCCCCAGACGGCCCCAAAGATGGCTTGAAGTGGGGAGGGGGCCCTCCCCGCCAAAGATTCCGCGCGATAGGCTAAGATGACTGAACAAGCTTGGGCTTCGGAGGCCGCAGTGTAGCCCGAAGGCGGGCAAGAGAATCCCGAAGAGCGGCTCCACATGCCCCTAGTGGAGACACCCTCTACGCTTCAATCTGACACGGTCAACTAATACAGCCCTTGTTTTCAAGTAGGCTTTGCCAGTGGGCTTCGGAGTCCTTGTCTGCAACTGGGCCGCTGGCGATCGTGGGCCCTCCGCTGGGTTCCCGAGGGCCCGAGGGAGGGGATGTCCTCCCTCGTTTTTTTTTTTCTGCGGTGCTTTGCTTTGTGATGCGTTGAACTGCATGGCTTTGCGTTGGCATCTCTCTGGGTCAGAGCCCCCCCCCCAGGGCGCTTCTGGCGTCCTGCGCGGAGACCCCCCCCGCCGCCAGCTCGCGGGGGCACCGTAGACCTCCTTCGCCTATACGCAAGCATGACCCTCACAGGCAAGAGTGACCTTTGGTGCGCGGCTTCAGGGGGCCGCGGGCAGGCCAAATCCAATCGCGCAGGCTGGTGCTGAGGGGGACCCCTGTAAGCCTGCACCAAAGGCTATTCCGACTCCCCGCCGGTGCCAGTTTGTGCTGGCGGAGGAGGCGAAGGAGGAGGAGGAGGAGGAGGAGGAGGAGGAGGAGGAGGAGGAGGAGGAGGAGGAGGAGGAGGAGGAGGAGGAGGAGGAGGAGGAGGAGGAGGAGGAGGGGAGGAGGAGGAGGAGGAGGGGAGGAGGAGGAGGAGGAGGAGGAGGAGGAGGAGGAGGAGGAGGAGAGAGGAGGAGGAGGAGGGAGGAGGAGAGGAGGAGGAGGGGAGGAGGAGGAGGAGGAGGAGGAGGAGGAGGAGGAGGGAGGGAGGAGTGGAGGAGGAGGAGGATGAGGAGGAGGATGAGGAGGCGAAGGAGGAGGAGGTGGAGGAGGAGGGAGGAGGAGGAGGAGGAGGAGGGGGAGGAGGGGAGGAGGAGGAGGAGGAGAGGAGGAGGAGGAGGAGGAGGAGGAGGAGGAGGAGGAGGAGGAGCAAGGAGGCGGAGCGAGGAGGCGGAGCGAGGAGGAGGAGGAGGAGGAGGAGGAGGAGGACCGTTTTTCCCCCGCCTCGCCGAGCCTCAGGAGCACCGCCCGCGCGCCCGTCGGGGCACTTTCAAGCGGCTGCCCGCCCGCCTCGGTGGCCACCGCGGTAGCCGCCCGCAGAGGGGCCGCCGCCCGCCGGGGCCCTCTGCGAGCAGTGCCGGGAGGCCGCCGCGGCCTGGGCGCGATTTGCGCCGCGGGGGGCGCGATTTGCGCAGCGGGGAGGCCGGACTCCCCCCAACGCGTGCGTTTCGGATTGCCTCCGGGGATCATCCGCTAACATTGGAGTGATGCAGAGAAGACTCGCCTGGCCCCTGCGCAAGGACGGCACGCCCAAATCGAGAAGTGTATACAATGTTTCGCACCTCGGTTGGGGGTGGAGAACGGTTCGGTGGCAACTCGTGGGGGCCTCACATGCCATCTTGTCGGCTCTTGCGAATCGACGCTGATCGACGCTAAATTGACGTCAATCGACGCTGAATCGACGCTACGTCGGCGCTGTCTCATCGACTCCAGACGCTAATCGGCGCTAGTCGACGCTAAAGACGGAATGTTCGGAGGGTGTACCAGGCCCCCATGATTTGCCACCGAAGAACGGGGTGCCTTTCTTTCGCTTCCGTCGCATTTCGTCGGGCTTCACTTAGGGCGGGCATGTCTTCCTGCAGGCGGATCTTGGGCGAAAATGGAGCAATACCCGACATATGCAAAACGAGTGAAGCATCATAGAACTACCGTCCCCATGCTGTTTGTGTGGACTATCTTTGGATCGTCCTCCTGTAGAGGGACAATCCCGACCTAAGACTTCATCTGGTCGGCTCCATTTCCTCAGGACGGCGCCGGCTCTGCGGCGACGCTACGGCGCCGGCTCTGCGGCGAACCCAACCCGAGCAGCTCTCCTGTGGTGGCAGAGGAGGCCCTCGGGGGAGGAGGAGGAGGAGGAGGAGGAGGAGGAGGAGGAGGAGGAGGAGGAGGAGGAGGAGGAGAGAGGAGGAGGAGGGGGGGGAGGAGGAGGGGATGAGGAGGAGGAGGAGGAGGAGGAGGAGGAGGAGGAGAGAGGAGGAGGAGGAGGAGGAGGAGGAAGGAGGAGGGAGGAGGAGGAGGAGGAGGAGGGAGGAGGAGGAGGAGGAGGAGGAGGAGGAGGGGGAGGAGGAGGGAGGGAGGAGGAGGAGGAGGAGGAGGAGGAGGAGGAGGAGGAGGAGGAGGAGAGGAGGAGGAGGAGGAGGAGGAGGAGGAGGAGGAGGAGGAGGAGGAGGAGGAGGAGGAGGAGGGGAGGGGGGGGAGGAGGGGGGAGGAGGAGGAGGGGGGGGGAGAACGTCAGGGCCCCGAGCAGGAAAGCCCGACATCGAATCGATAATTCGGATCGGCGATGGAGCTCAATCGGATCGGCGGAAATCGGCAGCCGAGTCGGGAAGAGTCGAATCGGCGGAGATCGGCAGGAAAGTATGCCTGCAAGGAGGAATCGGAGCCCGAATCGGAATCCCAAGTCGAATCGAATCGGAATCGGCAGCGATGGAAATCGGATCGGATCGAATCGGAGGAATCGAAATGCTCCCTGCCCGAGTCATCGGGGCTGGGGGCAGTCAGGGGTAGCCACAGACTCGCGCCCTGCGGGGGCCCAAGCCGGAGTTACCCGGTTCGCAGTGATCTCGGATACTTCGGGCGTCCAGGAGCCTTTCTGTCGATTCCGCTGCATTTCGTCGGACTCCACGTCGTCCGCTTCATTTTGTCGGGATGGCATGTCGCTCGCGTCGCTTCGAACGGGGTGACTCTCTAAGACGAAGCCAGGAAACAGATAAAGTCGGATGAAGATATATCGGGAATCTCTGAGATCGGGCGGCTCTGGAGGAAATATCGGGCGCCGCGACCTTCTCAAGGCGTTCCGGAACGCTCTCAAGGCGTTCCGGGACGCGCTGGAACGGATTTGTTCTCGTCCCAGCCCCGTCCGACTTTCTTGCGATTCCGATTCATTTCGTCGGAATTCGCATCGTCCGCTTCCTTTCGCTCGGAAGGCATGTCGCCCGAGTCGCTTCGAGCGAAGACAACACGTAAAAGGACGAACCGAGAGAGGCCGAACCGAAAGATGACGAACCGGAAGAGGGCGAAACGCCAGCGAACGTCATGATATTCCGTCCTGTCGTGCACCCTCGGGGCTTCCGGGGAGCCACTTCAGATCATCAGGGCGCTTCGCTTGCAGCCCTCGATGCCCCGGGACCTACTGACCCGGGTCAATCCAAGCCCGGGTCAGTCGGGCTTTGCAGGTTCCTGCGACATCTCCTGCAAGATCCTGCAGCACCCGGCAAGATCCTGCACCCGAACCCGGGCCAGTGCGCCTCTGGCACTGCCGGATATCCTGCAAGACCCGGCGCTCTGGCTGACCCCCCGTTTGCATGGACCCCCGCCCCGTGTGGTGCGAGACGCCCGATCGAGCGCCGCGGGCGCGCGTGCCGGGGGAGGGCCTGCCGGCCTCTTCCTGCTCCTGCTGCTCCTCCTCCTCCTGCTCCTTCTCCTCCTCCTCTTCCTCCTCCTCCTCCTCCTCTCTTCCTCTCTTCCTCTCTTCCTCTCTTCCTCTCTTCCTCTCTTCCTCTCTTCCTCTCTTCCTCTCTTCCTCTCTTCCTCTCTTCCTCCTCCTCCTCCTCCTCCTCCTCCTCCTCCTCCTCCTCCCCCTCCTCCTCCTCCTTCTTCTCCTCCTCCTCCTCCTCCTCCTGCTCCTCCTCCTCCTCCTCCTCCTTCTCCTCCTCCTGAGAATTGAAAGCAGCAGGGTGCCTTTGCCCTAGCTGCTGTTTAAAACAACGCGCAGCGCTGTTCAAACCTTGGGAAAAGGGCCAGTGGACCACAGGACTGAAGCGGAGCTAATTGGGACGGCTGTCAGCACCCGGGGGACCACCACCACCACCAGGAGGGGGAGGGAGGTCGTCAGCGTCGTCGTCGTCCGTCCCGCCGCCCGCCGGCGCCGCCCGCCGGAGGGAAAGGGGAGGGAAGGGAGGGAGGACCCAGGTGGGCCCCGGGCGGGGAGACCGCGTCCCCGAAGGCCCACCCGCCGAGGCCGGCGAGCGCCTGCATGATGGCGACGCCGAGGCGGCACGCCATCACATGCAGCTGAGCCCGACGCTGAATCGAGCCCCCGGCAGCCTTAGTGATCCACCCCGTTTTCGCCGTGACGCGGGGCTGGGCCCCCCACCAAGCCGGCGCGACCCGCAGATTCTCCCCGAGTTCGAGCCGACGTCCAGCAAAACGCGGGCACTCGGCCCAGAAGTGCCGAGCCGACGCCTGGGCGTGCCCGCAACCGAACGGGCAAACGCACGCGCCGCCGTGCCTGCGCGTCGGCGTGCACACGGCCCCGCCCCTCCAAACGGCGAGGAGGTTCGTCTCGTATCGGCCCAGCGATCGCCGGAACTGGGCCCACGGCGGCGCGCTCTGAACAGCCAGATCGATCTCCCCAATCCCCTCTTCGTCGTGCCGCGGCGGGGGCCCAGGCGCCGCCTTGGGGCGAAGGAGCGCCGCCCGGGCGCACTCCCGGAGAGCGTGCTGACCGCGATCGGACGAGGCGTCGAAAGCCCTGCGGGGGGGGCGAGGGGTCCCAGGGTGCCGGGTTCTCGCTTCGCGGCTGTCAGCGGCGGCTGCAGCGGCGACCGCCGCCGCGGCCCGGGGGTCGAGCCCCGGGGCCGGAAGCAGCCAGACGCCTTCGGGGAGCGACCCGGCGGCGACCGGGAGCAGCCCGAACACGCCATAATGCTCCGAGAGCGCCACCGACAACAACCGCGACGCGGGAACCCCCCGAGCCGCCTTCAGCACAGCGCACGCCGTACCCAAGACAGGGTGCAAAGAAACCCGCTCGGCGTACCAACGCCGAGCGCACCGCCAGGTGCAGCGAGTCCGGACAACAGACCGAAACGTGAGCGCGATCAGATCACATGGCGGGATCGCGCAGAACGGAGCCGACCACCGGTGTTGAGGAGCGATGCGCATCAGGGCCGCGAGCTCCCTGGTCCGCTGCCCGCCGGGCACCGCGCGGAGCCGGCGCACCTGGGAGCGGATCTGGTCCCACCCGCCCCGAGGCTCAGGCAGCTGGGGCCAGGTCGCGGCGTCACCGAAAGCGGCCCGCACTCCCAAATGTTCGGCGCTCTGGGTGCCCGACCAAACCTGCCGCTTCCTAATGTTCTCCGAAAAGCCAAGCCGCCGGTCGATCTCCGCAGTGATCGCTAAGGCACGGTCCCGATCCACCGCCGCGGCGGCCTTAATGGAACGGTCGTCCATGTAGGACCATGCGCGCGTCCTGGGCACCGAACGGATCGCGGCGTGCCAGGGGCAAAGCACCAGACTGAGGATACGGCCCGAAGAAGGGTCGCCGGGCGGCAGGCCCCGAGTAGGGTGTAAAGCAGCAGCAGTGTCCCCGGCCACCGAGCAATATCGGGGGGCCCGCCAGACAGCCTCCATGGTAGCCACGACCGGAGCAGGTGCACCTTGGTGCCTGAGGGCGGCGCCTGCGACGCCGTGGTCCACCGAGTCGTAGGCCCGGCTCAGGTCGACTTCGGTTCCCGCGTCGCCGGGCGCGGCGGCCCAGTCAGCCACGGAGGCCACGGCGCCCCTCTCCCCGAACGCCTCGGCAGGGGGCGCGGGAAGCACGTCGAGGAGGCAACGGCCCCAAGCTCGCATCCAGACCGGCCCGATCGCGATCGGCCGGGCGTCGTCGGACCCCCGCTTAGGGATGCCGACCACCCGCAAAGCCCCGAAAGCCCGCGTGCGCTCATCAGGCCATGGGCTGGCGCCCCCCTCCAACGTGGCGACGAGGATGGCCCAGAGCTCGTGGAGGAGGCCAGGGAAGTGGTCCGAAAGGCCCTGCAGCTCAGAAGCCTCCCACCCGTCGAGCCCAGCCGCCCCGTGAGTGTCCCGGAGGGCCCGCTGGAAGGCCGCGAACGAGGGGGGTCGCCAGGCGGGGTTGGCGGGGATTTCGGGGACCCCCCGCTCGCGAGCGACGACGACCCAGTCCAGGGGGGCGCCTCCAGAGTCAGGCACCCACCACGGCTCCCACTCCCGCCGCATATCCTCAGCCGAAAAGACTGGG
>CAUYUJ010001481.1:218880-228880 GCA_963575745.1 Prorocentrum cordatum | reverse complement strand
CGCATGCACCTCATAATCTCACAGCCTTGGAGGGATACATTCGACTTCTGCAAGCAGAGCACCCCGCAGCCGTTCCTCGATGTGATAGAACACCGCACACACTGCAAACACCCGCCCTGGACTCGATTCTCCTCGGTGGCGGTCAGCTCAAGGTCAACGAGCATCAAAGAGCCGCCAATGACGCGCACACCAGGCAGCGTGATACACGCTCTGCCCAAATCCTCCGAGCTGCTGCCGTAGAGCACGACACGGTGACCCGTGGTGATCTCGAGCGGCTCGTCCTGGGACCACTCGCCCGTGATCTCCATCACGGCTGGGCCTGGGCCCGAGAGCGCTGCCTGCACCAGCTCGGTCAGGCGGGGATGCCCTGCGCCTGGTGCAGGGCACCCCTCAGGGGCCGGGGCCGCGCGTCCCGACAGGGACTGCGCCGCCGACCGATCCGGATCCTGCTTCTGCAACTCCGGGGTCGGCACCAGGCGCGCGATGCCATCGTCGAAGGACAGGCCGACGTCGCCCTGCGGCCACGCCACCTCCACGGGCATGCGGGGCACGGGCTGGCCCCGGGGTGGCTCCCCGGGGCAAGGTTTCCATCCCCAACTGCTTCATGGCGGTCCTGGGGCCCCAGGGGCCTGAAATCGGCGAAGGGTCTCCGGGCGCCAAACACGACGGATTGATTGTTCCAGTTGGTGGGCCCCAGAAGGATCGCCTCCTTCCTCGAGCGCGGTTCTCCGTCTTTTGGATGACCCTGGGGGCCCCCAGAAGACCGACATCGACGACACATACACCGGGATTGACGACACCGATCCATTAGATCTCTGGGCCTCGGGAGACCCTAGACTTCGGCCATCGGAGCATACTGTAGACGGAGGAGCATACTGTAGACGGATCTACTCTTTCTGCGACCATGTACTGCGTCGAACGCAACGGCCGCGTTGTCTGTAGACGTATCCTCCCCGCATGGGCCTTTTGTATGTAATTAACAAAACCCCACGTGTCCATAGACGCTTGTGGCTAGGAAGCGAAGGCGGTGTTTGGCACAGGCTCCAAATATTGGTCTTCTAGAAGGGTTCGGAGTAGATGGGGTCGGAGGATCGCGCCTCATCGACGATGCATCGGCGATGCGGCCCGATGTGCAGCCCGATTGGCTTCACGTCGACGTCGCTGATGTATGGCCGACGTTACGATGCATCGCGGGTGCATCGTCGATGCATCGGCGATGCGGCGCGACCCTCCGACCCCATCTACTTCGACTCCATTGATCTAGGAAGCTTCTCTGTAAGCCTGGCGCTCCAAACCCGTGGTTCTTTCACAACGCGACGAGGTTATGTTGCCCCCATCGTAGTTAAGGACCGCATCCCAGAAATAATTTCGAGCACCCAGAAGAGTATCGAGCAAGTGTCGAACGAGTGTCGCCTCCTGCCAGGGCCCGGCGCGTGAACCCCCCCTCCCAGCTTCGGGGCTTGGTGCTCGAAGGTCTTTCTCGTGGTCGAGGCTGCAGTAGCGTGGAACATCACAAGACGAGATGGGGGGGGACCGGCATGGGGCACGCCTCCCCCCTTCGCGGGCCCGACCTCTGGAGCGGCACGCTCAGCGCCAGGACGCGCCCGCTGCGGCGAGGCCGCTGGCGCTGGCGGGCGGGCCGCTCCCCAGAGGTGAGGGGGCACGATCGGCGGGGGGGGGCCGGCCCAGAGGGCGCAGAGTCCCGGAGGCAATGCTTGAACCTCTTGGGGGGGGCCTCCTGGGGGCTTGTGGCGGCCATCTTGGGGCTCCCTGGGGGGCCTGTCAGGGGGGCTCCAGCGCAGATCCAGGAACCCCGCGCGGAGCGCCAAAAGTTTATCTATGTTTGTGTCGTTTGTCTTCTTCTTCTTCTAAGCTCAGGTCGAGCATGTCCCCCTACAGGCGGATTTTGGGCGAACGCAAAAAAAGAACTATCCCAAGATAGACAAAACTACCCAAACAATCGTCCCAACAGTGCTTTTTTGACTATTTTTGAGTTTCCCTCCTGTCGAGGGACAGGCCCGACTGAATTCTAAGATCGGGCGCGGATCGCGCCTGCGTCCGCCGGGGCGCGGGGCCCGCTGAAGGCCGGCACGGGCGGGTTCCGGAGCCCTGCGCTGCAGAGATGTGGCGCAGGACTCGGACGTCCGACGCCTCCATTTCTTCGAGACACGGACTCCCGACCTCCCCCCAGACCCCCTCGCGCAGCGAACAAATCACGACGGGATGTTTTTTTCGCAATTTTTGCCTCCAGGGACCCTCACCCGGCCTCGGGACCGTCAAAAAACGACTCAGGATGAAAAACCAGTCCAGGGGAATGGGTCAAGACCCTTGAGGGTCGACGTTATGAACGAATCATGACGTCGGGGGTCTGGGGACCCCCGACCTCCCGATCACTTCCAGGGGACTGGTTTTTCATACCGAGCCGTTTTTGGACGGTCCCGAGGCCCGGTGAGGGCCCCGAGAGGCCAAACACTACGAAAAACCTCGGTGTCTCGACGTTTTCGAAACGCCCGATGCCTGGGGGAGTGCTTGCGCTAGACTGTTCCATGGCGTGCTGACTCATGCTTATGCAGACTATCCTGTTCGAGTCGGCCACGTATACATCGCCGATGGCATCGGCGATAGCGAAAACGCGCGCACCTGGGCGGGGTAGGCTGTCGGGCCCCTGTGGGCGATCGGCGGTCGATGCGTCTCCCCCATGAGCCACACCTCCAAATGATCCTCGTCGTCCGAGTCCTAACTCGGCTCTCCTGTGGCCGTTCGGGACGACCTGGGCACCCCTGGCACGCTGAGCGCAAATGAGTGCAATGCCGATGAGAGGCGAGGCGCAGGTGCCGCAGCGCATCCCGAGGCAGAACCTGAGGAAGCGCCAAGACACAGCAGAAAACGCCCCAGACATGCGACATCATGTTTTTTTTCAATGCGAGATCCACGGAAGTCCCGATCCTCTCCCCAGGGCCGGGTTTTCACTGAGTCGTTCTTCTTGATGGCACCGGGCCCCAGCGAGGGCTCCCGGAGGCCGAAGATGGGCACGAACCTTCCGTTGTGATGTTTTCCGCGACGCGATGAGCCTGTTTTTCTTGTTGCAGGTCTACTTACATATTTACCTAACAGCTTTTGCTGATAGGTTTCTAGTGGTGTCAAAAGAAAGCATCTTGACGCCCCATGGGGGTCTGGGCGGGAACCGGATGCGGGAACCGGACAAAACCGGCAGCCCCAGGAATCCTTAGAAATTCTTAGGAATCCTTAGGAATCCATTCCCAGAACACCATTCCTAGGCCACATTTTGAATGCCCGGAGCCAACTGTAAGCCACTTCGTGTTCTTCGTGTTCCCAGAACTCCATTCCCAGGCCACATTTTGAAAGCCCGGAGCCAACAATAGGCCACTTCGTGTTCTTCGTGTGTCCAGAACACCATTCCAGTACCATATTTTTATTGCCCGGAGCCAACAGTAGGCCACTTCGTGTTCTTCGTGTTCCCAGAACACCATTCCCAGGCCACATTACCTAACAGCGAAGACTGATAGGTTTCTAGTGGTCGCAAAAGAAAACATCAAGACTCCCCAGGGGGGTCTGGGCAGATGCCGGACGTGTGCCGCGGGAATCTGGGGACTCCCGCGGGAATCCGGGGACTCCTTTTTTTGCCAACGGTAACGCACTTCGTGGTCTTCGAGTTCCCAGAATTGCATGACTGGGCATGATTTTTTAAGCCCGGACCCAGCTGTAGGTCACTTCGTGTTCTTCGAGTTCCCAAAACTCCATTCCCGGGCCACATTTTGAATGCTGAGGCAGGCTGAGGCTGAGGCCGAGGCTGAAGGCAGACTGAGGCTGAGGCTTAAGCAGGCTGAGGCTGAGGCTGAGGCAGGCTGAGGCTGAGGCTGAGGCAGGCTGATGCTGAGGCAGGCTGATGTTGAGGCTGAGGCTCATGAAGGCTGAGGCTGAGGCAGGCTGAGGCTGAGGCCGAGGCTGAAGGCAGACTGAGGCTGAGGCTGAAGCAGGCTGAGGCTGAGGCTGAGGCTGAGGAAGGCTGAGGCTGAGGCTGAGGCTGAGGCAGGCTGATGCTGAGGCAGGCTGAGGCTGAGGCTGAGGCTGATGCAGGCTGAGGCTGAGGCAGGCTGAGGCTGAGGCCGAGGCTGAAGGCAGACTGAGGCTGAGGCTGAAGCAGGCTGAGGCTGAGGCTGAGGCAGGCTGAGGCTGAGGCTGAGGCTGAGGCTGAGGCAGGCTGAGGCTGAGGCAGGCTGAGGCTGAGGCTGAGGCTGATGCAGGCTGAGGCTGAGGCAGGCTGAGGCTGAGGCCGAGGCTGAAGGCAGACTGAGGCTGAGGCTGAAGCAGGCTGAGGCTGAGGCTGAGGCAGGCTGAGGCTGAGGCTGAGGCAGGCTGATGCTGAGGCAGGCTGAGGCTGAGGCTGAGGCTGATGCAGGCTGAGGCTGAGGCAGGCTGAGGCTGAGGCCGAGGCTGAAGGCAGACTGAGGCTGAGGCTGAAGCAGGCTGGCTGAGGCTGAGGCAGGCTGAGGCTGAGGCTGAGGCTGAGGCTGAGGCAGGCTGAGGAGGCTGAGGCTGAGGCTGAGGGCTGAGGCTGAGGCTGATGCAGGCTGAGGCTGAGGCAGGCTGAGGCTGAGGCTGAGGCTGAGGCTGAGGCAGACTGAGGCTGAGGCTGAAGCAGGCTGAGGCTGAGGCTGAGGCAGGCTGAGGCTGAGGCTGAGGCTGAGGCTGAGGCTGAGGCTGAGGCTGAGGCTGAGGCTGAGGCTGAGGCTGAGGCTGAGGCTGAGGCTGAGGCTGAGGCAGGCTGAGGCTGAGGCAGGCTGAGGCTGAGGCTGAGGCTGAAGGCTGAGGCTGAGGCTGAGGCTGAGGCTGAGGCTGAGGCTGAGGCTGAGGCAGGCTGATGCTGAGGCTGAGGCAGGCTGAGATGAGGCAGGCTGAGGCTGAGGCCGAGGCTGAAGGCAGACTGAGGCTGAGGCTGAAGCAGGCTGAGGCTGAGGCTGAGGCAGGCTGAGGCTGAGGCTGAGGCAGGCTGATGCTGAGGCAGGCTGAGGCTGAGGCTGAGGCTGATGCAGGCTGAGGCTGAGGCAGGCTGAGGCTGAGGCCGAGGCTGAAGGCAGACTGAGGCTGAGGCTGAAGCAGGCTGAGGCTGAGGCTGAGGCAGGCTGAGGCTGAGGCAGGCTGAGGCTGAGGCTGAGGCAGGCTGAGGCTGAGGCTGTGACTTGGACTGCCGTTGCCACTGCGACTGTCATCGCGAATGCGACTACGACTGCGAGAACAGCAGAATTCTACAACTGGATTATCATCTGAATATTATGGGAAATGCTTCCAGACATGCATATGCACATCGCTGTTAGGTTGCTTTGCCGGGATAATTGTGAATGCCCGGAGCCATTTGTAGGCCATTTCGTGATATTCGTGTTCCCAGAACACCATTCCCAGGCCACATTTTGAATGCCCGGAGCCAGCTGTGGGCCACTTCGTGATCTTCGTGTTCCCAGAACATGAGTCCTGTGCCATATTTTGAATGCCCGAGCTGAGGCAGGCTGAGGCCGAGGCAGGCTGAGGCCGAGGCAGGCTGAGGCTGAGGCTGAGGAAAGCCGAGGCAGGCTGAGGCTGAGGCTGAGGCAGGCTGAGGCTGAGGCAGGCTGAGGCTGAACCTGACGCAGGCTGAGGCCGAGGCAGGCTGAGGCTGAGGCTGAGGCAGGCTGAGGTTGAGGCAGGCTGAGACTGAGGCTGAGGCAGGCTGAGGCTGAGACTGAGGCTGACGCAGGCTGAGGCTGAGAGGCTGACGCTGAGGCTGAGGCAGGTTGAGGCTGAGGCTGGGGCCGAGGCAGGCTGAGGCTGAGGCTGAGGCAGGCTGAGGCTGAGGCTGAGGCTGAGGCTGAAGCTGAGGCAGGCTGAGGCTGAGGCTGAGGCTGTGGCTGAGGCTGAGGCAAGCTGCGGCTGAGGCAGGCTGAGTTCCAGGCTGATGCAGGCTGATGCTGAGGCAGGTTGAGGCTGAGGCTGAGGCAGGCTGAGGCTGAGGCTGAGGCCGAGGCCGAGGCAGGCTGAGGCTGAGGCCGAGGCAAGCCGAGGCAGGCTGAGGCTGAGGCTGAGGCAGGCTGAGGCAGGCTGAGGCTGAGACAGGCTGAGGCTGAGGCTGAGGCAGGCTGAGGCTGAGGCAGGCTGAGGCTGAGGCCGAGGCGAATCCTTCGGAATCCTTAGAATTCCCTAGGAATCCTTAGGAATCCATGGGAATCCCTAGGAATCAGGTTTCCTAAGGATTCCTATGGATTCCTAAGGATGCCTAAGGATGCCTTAGGAATCCCTCGGAATCCTTAGGATTCCATTGGATCCTGCTGTTGCCACTGCGACTGTCATTGCGAATGCGACTGCGACTGCGAGAACAGCAGAATTCTACAACTGGATTCTCACCTGAATCTTAAGGGGAATGCTTACAAATATGCATATACACATCGCTGTTAGGCTGCTTTGCCGGGATAATTTTCGCTCCCCCCCACTCGCCCCTCTTCATGCGAAAACTAGCGTCAAGTGCCTCTCGACTTGCCTGCTCGCCGCCCGTGCAAGCCGTTTGCGGCCTGCTGCAGGCTCAGCCCCTCCCCCCAATGTCCATGCCAGTAGCTTGCCTCTTCTGAATGAAAAACATGGCATACAAGTAAAACAAACAGGCTCGATCACGTCGAGGGCTCGGGCCCCCCTGCGCACGTGCCCCTTCTAGCGCTGCCCCCGCGGAGGCCCCGCTCGGCAGGCGGCTGGAGGCCGCCGCCGCGGGGGTCCGCCGCCGGCGGCGCGCCCTGCGGCCACGCCGCCCGCGGGGCGGGCCGCGGGGCAGGGGCCTCCGCGGCCCTGCTGCCGGTGGGGCGCTGCGTCGTGGGGGCGCGATGCCGACCGAGGCGTCTGTGCACCACCCCCGTGCCAGGGCAGGGCCGTCCTGGGCCCTAGGATGGTGTGTAGACCCTCCTCCTCCTCCTCCTCCTCCTCCTCCTCCTCCTCCTTCTCCTCCTCCTCCTCCTCCTCCTCCTCCTCCTCCTCCCCCTCCTCCTCCTCCACACCATGCTGGGGCCAGGATGGCCCTGGCTCGGCATGGTGGTGGTGCATAGGTGCCTTCTGCGTAGCGACGAGTCCTCGGCGAGCGATGGGGGGGCCTTCTCAGAAGCCCTCGCGCCATCTGAGAAGTTTCCTGTGTTTCCGGGGGAGGCTTAGACAAGTGCTCGGAAGGCTGTGGAACTGCCGAGCCTTCTGAGAAGGCCCGCCCCTTCTCACTTCCCCCCCCCTTGACTCGCCGCCGAATGAGGGGGGGGGCGGCAGAACGGTACACGTCGGTCGGAAGAAGTAGGTAAAAACATGTAGAAACCCAGACCCCCTCGCGTCGTGACAAAAATCACGACGGGAGGTTTTTCGCTATTTCGGCCTCAGGGGACCCTTACCGTGCCTCGGGACGGTCAAAAAATACGACTGATGATGAAAAGCGGTTTCCCGGGAAGGGGTCCAGACCTCTAGGGGTCGTTCATCACGACGTCGGGGGTCTGTGATGGCAGATTAAGTAGACTGGGTCCACGCCCTCCCAGAGAGCAACAAAACACATAACACAAACGCAAATCGATTCTTGAAGTGGGCATCCAGACATACGTACCTTCAACGTCCGGCGAACACATTTCGTCCCCTTCAGGGCATACAAATGGTGTACTTCTTCCACCCCAGATGGGCCGACTACACGCAAGACTGACCCTGGGTAAGAGTGACCTTTGGTGCGCGGCTTCTTGGGGGCCGCGGGGGGACCAACACGCAAGCGCGCAATACGCTACTCGCGCACCGCGTTCGGCGATCGAAGGACCCCACTGGTCCCGCACCAAAGGTCACTCTGGCGAAGGGTCGCTCCCCAGACTTCCGACATCATGAATTTTTCATAATGTCGACCCTGGAGATCTCGACCCATTCCCCAGCACTAGCTTGTCATCCTGAGTCGTTTCTTGACGGTCGCGAGGGCCGGTGAGGGCCTCCAACGGGCAATCATATATAGCAAAACGCCGTCGAGCCGTGAGTTTTCCACTCCCAGAGGGGGTCTCTTATGTGTACGGCAGGTCGATGTCGTGTCGACCCCAGCGTCGGCTTCTGACACCGCGCGGATCGTTCAACCTTGAACGATCGGACGTGTCCGAAAAGTCAGCTCGTTCAGCATCGACCGATTCTTGGTCGCCAGCGGCGCTCCGAAAACCAGACATCTGACGTCTCGATTTTTAAGAGACACGGCCCCCCGACCTCCCGACCACTTCCCCGGGACTGGTTTCTCATCCCGAGTCCTTTCTTGACGGTCCCGAGGCACAGTGAGGGCCCCGAGAGGCCCAAAACTACAAAAACCTCCGCCGCGATTTTCTCGTGACGCCCGGCGTCTGGGAAATGGATCGCCGCCCCACTGCGCAGCGCCCTGCTGCCGCGCGGCGCCGTCGGCGCCAGCTGCCGCGGGCGTGCGAGGGCCGCCGGCGCTTCCTGCATGGGCGCGCGTGGCGGGGGACCCCGCGCCCTGCGGGCGCGCCGCGCCCCCGCGCCCGCGGGGCCTCTGCGCATCGTTGTCGCCGCCGCGGTCGCCGGCGCCGTCGCCGCCGCCGCCGCTGGGGGGTCGTCGTGGCCGTCGTGCCTGCCGCCGTGAACGTCGCCACCGCCGTCGTTGCCGCCGTGGCCGTCGCCGCCGCCGTGGCCGCCGCCGTGGCCGCCGTGGCCGTCGCCGCCGCCGTCGATGCCGTCGTGGCCGTCGTCGCCGCCGTTGTTGCCGCTGTGGCCTACGTTGCCGACGTGGCCGTCGCCGCCGTCGTTGCCGCCGTGGCCGTCGTTGCCGCCGTGGCTGCCGCCGCCGGTGCCCCGAGAGCGTCTTGGCATCGCACTTTTTTCGCAAGGGGCGTTTTCGTCTGGTTTCCGGCCCTGGGACCCGCACAAGTGGATTTGCCTGGAGGCATGGCGCACGAAAATGGGGTCCAAGAGCGGCGAGCATATCCGTATCCGCGCCCTCGCGGTCTTGACTCGGGGGGGCGACCCCGCGGATAATTTTGCGGTGGCATGGGCCTCCGTGAAATAACGCCCCGCAGCCTCGTGGTCGCGGCTCAGGGGCTCGGCCGGGAGGTTGCGGATACAGTGGGGGCCAGTCGACAAGAAACCTTCCACAAGAACCCCACCCTGCGACCCCAGGACGCCTAGTGGTTTTGCCCCACATGTTTAGTGGGGTTATGATTTTCTTCTCTCCCGCGTCCCACCCGCGTCTCACTCACACGCTCACCTGTTCTTCCCCTCTCACCTCACACACGCGCAACGTATGCACGGCACGTACATGAGACACGCGTCTTTATGCAGCCGCACGCATGCACACACTCGCACACACACCATACAACGCCAGTGTGCGCCTGGCGTGTCGACTGTATCATACATCAAGCCGCATGCGCCACATACTGGGCCTCCACGTCCACATACAGCCGTACACGCATCATACATCACCCACATTGAGACACGCGTCCACGTACAGCCGCACACATATCATACACATACACAATGAACACACAACACAAGACACGCATGCAATCACACGCGCACGCATGAACGCACACGCACACGCACACGCACACACACACACACACGCACGCACACACAAACAATCACACACAATCACACACAATCACACACAATCACACACGATCACACACACACACACATCCGCGAACACACACACACACACAAGCACGCACGCACGCACGCACACTCGACACACACACACACACACACACACGCACGCCCACACGCACGCACGCACACGCACACGCACACGCACACGCACACGCACACGGGAACACACAAACACACACATACACACACACGCACGCACACACGCACACACACAATCACACACAAACATACACACCCGCACACACACACACACGCACGCACGCACGAACGCACGCACACTCGACACACACACACACACACGCACGCACACTCGCACGCACGCATACGCACACGCACCCGCACACGCAAA